>JAULBO010115767.1:0-10501 GCA_032355325.1 Clypeosectus delectus | reverse complement strand
TTAAATGTTAACGTCCAAGAGCAATTCGTTAAATTCGTTAAAGTTTTATGCTCGCTAACATTTCATGATTTACAGTAATTGTCCAAGTGTATATGTCATAGAGAGCATTATCCAGTACAACATTGCTCCCGTGAAAAAACATCAACTCTGTTGTTGCCACCATAGTTTTGATGATAAATAAAGATATTTATTCAATGTATTTAGAAGTCTTACGTATCTGTTTGGGGGTCTATCCATGTCAGTAGTATATATGGGAAGTCGCACACAAAAACTGCTATACATCATTAATACCCATGGTAAAAAAAAACGAAGTCCATAATGTTCAGGAAGTAGTATAACAGAACTGCATTACTTTATGGATGGACTGACGATTGTATCAGAGGTTGAAAAGCAATCATTTGAATATCATTAAAAAAAAATTGTATACAAATATATGCAAGAGGCACAGAAGTTTTACCCTTTTAATTCAGAAATCTAGATAGGCTCAAAACTGTTAATGCCAGGTGTGTCTTGAACTAGAATATTTCATTGCAAATCCACAGTGCATAGTGTATTTTCCACTATTATATGCAGCTACAATCACTTCGTATTATGCTCCTTCTACTTCATGGTTCTAGAAGTCCATATCGTCTCACGAGGTCCGTATGTTCCGTGGATCCTGATTATAATGCCGAGTCCGCGGCCAAATCAATCCTCATGTCCAGCTAGCGTCCGCTCTGCCCAGCTCGTGGGTAACTTCCTGTACAATTCTGGCCAGACACTAGCTAATTCTATGTCCACTTGGTCACTTCCTAAACTGACCAGCTTGTTCATAGCCCACTCCATCAATGCTGATTTAATCCAGTTAGTCTTCAGTTGAAACGCTGACCCGTGCAAATCCTCTTTGCCTACAGCAATAGACCCGGCTTTACTTACAGACGATTACATGAACCGCCGTCTTGCTGGGCCATTTAGGTGCAAGACCTTGTATAATAGAATTAGCGAGGTGTTTGTACCAAAACTTCGTACAATTCTACCGTTCTTAGACCAACCATTTAAAAAAAATAATCTTTGAAGTAATATCCATAACACAGGGTTACCACTGCAACAATTAGTCAAGTTTTAATCCACCACCTTCAAACCAACTGAAGTATCAGGTTTGAATCCCAAACCCGCAGAGTATATTCCATTAGCGTGTTGTCATGGATACCCCAGGTGATACCCATGTGTTACTATAGCGATATTCAAACTCGACCCTTGTCAATAGGCCTTGTAACAATCATGCAAATGTGGGTAATGATGTTGGGGCAAATACCGAATTGTCTCAGATCTCTCTCTCCATCACCCCCCCACCCCCTCTGTCTGTACACCTTCCTAGCCCAGACTGACCAACCGGTGTTCCAGTCAGTGATAGACACTGATTAGCTTAACATCAGTGGTCATGCTGCTGGTCTCATGGTCACTTTCCCTGCTGGGCTGTGTCCACTAGAATACCAAAGCCACGCTGGGAGGGCCAGGGTTCAGTTCTGTGCAACAACTCCATACAAACTCGGCCGCTTATGGAAATAACTTCATGATATTCCAGTGTGTTAACACTATTAAACTGGTGGAAATTTCAGAATATTATAAACAGACATTAATTTCACAAGTGAGATGAATGCAAGAAACTTGAAAGCAACTTTAAACCCCATTTCTCCAACAACAATCATGCCAACACTATGGTTAGTTTCAAATCATCTTACCGTAGTTAAGAAAAAGTGCCAATTTTCCAAACATTATCAGAGGATATCTGCATGTCATTAAGTGTTTCACCATCAATTTAAGAGATGTATTGGCATATGTCACAGTTAGTCAAGATCTTAGTAGACTTTCCACAAAGCAGTTAATCCAAACATTAATTAATAGTTTATTGTAATTCAAATTAAGTCAACCAGAACCTGCTTTTCTAAACCAACTCTCTCAACCTGTCTCAGGATCTACAATGTATATAACATTACTAATCATAAAATTATTCTAATCAAATCATCTTCAGCTTGCAAAATCTCCACAAAAATATAATTGTAATTCCTAAGACCCACAGGCTCCTTGGCGACGCCCGACGCCCGAGTAAGAGATTATAGCCATTATTGAGATAGCAGCACATTAACAGAACAGGTCAACATAAACTAGTTTCCCCAAGGGACGGGATGTGCTAATGAATGTCAGTTGGCAGGAACCTAGTCTAATATCAAGAAACAATTCCCAATGTATCCCCTATAGTATGAGGAGATAGTAGCACAATTTCTTCTTGTTTTGACGTATTTTCATAATATGATGAATATTCATAATATGCCTAATTTCATATGAAACTACCAGAAATTTCATATAAGGAGACTTAATTTTAGACAATAGTGTACTTGAAATATTTTCCAAACATTTTACAGTTGAAAAAGAAAACAGTTTATGAGTAATGTCCATTTACATATTTACTACTTATTCAATGTAACACTATTTTACAGTTCGCGTTTCAGTTTCAATCCCAACTTTATCCTCTGATGAACTAAAACAAATTATATATTATAGACCATGGGTGAATTGTCAAAATTTCACACTCCATTCCACATGAATTACAAGACCATCAAAGACGATCAAAGAGGTAAATAGTACTAAATACCTGTGCTTTAAAAGAACCCATCCACCCACATGTACTGCATTCTTGTCACACAGCAATGACTAACACCGAGGACACATACCGGAACCTGCTGTATGGAGATCGCTCACAGGTCAAGCCTCGGACCACCCTTATCGTATCTCTCTCTCAGGTTTACGAGCACCATGCTGTCCCAGCCGTCATCACATCCTGCTGATTTATACGCCTGGACACCGACGAGAGACGACCCGAGAGTTGGAGAGCCAATAACCCAGAGAGGGGACCCGTGGTCTGGATATTCCTGAACTCTTCTTCGGACATGAGTTAGCCCGTGCCTAGCCCGTGCGCGTGTTGTATCTGGCACATGTTTTACGAGGCCCAGACTCTTACGCAGACACCAGCATGAGGGGGGGGCACGGTGTTTATCCTGGACGCCCGTCTGGACGTGACGGCACAGCATGGGTCACGGTGGACATAGCTTCTGTTTATTTATGCATGGTCACAAATCTGCCCATCTGTGACATGAGCTCCTTAGTTTAACCCTGCCTCTTTCAACTTGACCATAAACACAGACCCTGAACTCTTACCAAAGCAAACCGTGTTATCTTCCAGTGTAAATTGTGTATAGTTGGTGATAGAGGTGTGGCGAATATTTCAGTTAATCTCATTTCAATGAAGAAGAATCGACATAAACTCGACATAAACTCGCCAGGAAGTATGTATGCTCACTTGCAAATGACCGAGTCGGCTGTGCATTAATGATGTGAAATTGGCAGGAACTGACATTTGAGACTTTTTCCACCAGTAAATATTGCACTGTGCAATATATATCACATTATGTACAGACTTACTGACCAATGCTGATATCGTAAAAAATAATATTAAAATATTATATACAAAAAATATCTTTATGTTTATGTTAAGTTCCAGTTATCTGTAATGTACAATACAGTCTATGTTTGAACCTCCGATATCTGCCCAATGTTTAGCTGCCTGTAGCATTTTATATACAGACAGTGACGAGACAGTACAACAAATCTATGTCCAACCATAGACTGTATATAATTTATAGACTGTATATTATAGACTGTATATTTCAATTTTGTATTCAATGTCCCATTAAAATTGATAACTGTTTGAAATCTATTTTATAACAGATATATTTCATAATTACAATGAAACAATGTTTATTCTCGACAAAGTTGAAGCTACACATCTGTAAAATCTCTCAAAGGGCGTACATACAGTTAGTGAAAGGTGCACAATTAAGAGCATGATTGATGCAATGACAAATGTTTGATGTTATCTTCACGTTTACACAGCTTGAAGTCCCTAAGTACGACCCGTTATAAGAGCGATCCCCCGATCCCCCAGCAAGAGATTAATAATCCTCGTTACTGGTCTAGAAACAAAAACAATGCACCACGGATAAAAAGGACTTCATAAGCAAAGCTTGAAAGCCATGCTGAAAACATATGCTTGGAACATTGCGAGCACTAGGGTGGGGGTGGGGATGGGGGTGGGGATGGTGGAGGGGAAACATTGCAAGCACTGGGGGTTGGGGGTTGGGAGGTTTGCATACCAAAATAATCTTATTTACAGATGAATCTCACCGTCACTACATGATATGATGTCTGACAATGTCAGTGATGTCGTTCTGATTGGGAAACTCTCTCTACCACTTAGATTACATGTGTTCAGAAACCAAGCAGGACAAAATAGAAGTACCATAACTATTTGCCCTTATCATTCTTAACCATTCCCAGACCAGGAACCCCGAGCAATTGACAATTTATTATGTCCCTCCCTCTTGAGACTTTGTCCAGACTCCTTTTCTCCGTCCGTCAGATTCAGACTACTAGTACTTTAAAAAGTCACAATATCTCCAGCATTTATTCCTTCCGCAATTATCAGACTGTTGAGAGAATTTTCCAGTCGACTGGCTCGTTGCAGAAGACCATAGAAAACGCAAGCCAATCTATGCCAACCTTTTCCGCCATGTACTTTCTAAACTCTCCCGTGAGGGTATAAATATTCCCCCGTGGGGATTTGGAAGCAGCGGGGATGCAAGAAAACACATTACATGGCCAATCCACAAGACCAGCCAGTCAGAAAGGCAAGGAAAACAAATCAAATCCATGTGTATGAGGTGCTCCGTTGTACATTGCGAAATGAACATGACATAATGAGTGACGCGATACTTATCATGACAGCTGGGTGTGTGATATGAATACGTAACTGACATGATGAATAGAAAGGAACATTGTAACTAAATTTGTACACAATTTAATCAACAACTTGAAGTTTGCATTTATTTATTCCCTGATAAATTGAATGCTCCAATTAGCTTAGTGATATCGCTCACTAAATAATGTTATTTTCACAGCAGGATTTCACAAACAGATTCAACTGTGTTTCATATCTACCCACTTCATAGTGGATGAGACCGGTTTATAAGCCACAATCATGGAATAAAAGTAAAAGCAAATGCTGGAAGTATTTCACAGGGAAATACTGTGGTTGTTGTTGTTAATTGGGGTTTAAAGCCGCTTTCAAGAACGGGCTCTTATCACGGCTGCAATAATGTGGTACATTTTACTGCAACAGATTTATATGTGCAGATTTATCCAAAGCTCTTGGAATTATGTCACCCGACAATTAATGAAAAGAAAATTGATATATTACAAGAACAATTAATGTTGACACGCGCTGAAGTATATATATCAGTCTAGCTATTATCACCATTATCAGAGTAGTCATTGGATAATTAGAGAGGAAACAATTTTCGCTGATTGCACCATTTAGCACAATTACCTTAATTACACTCTCCGTTACACAATCCGTTACATCAGGCGTTTCACTAACGAGTATCCACTTAAAGAGTACTTCGCAAATCGTTTGGTATGACCAATAATTCCTCCGAGAAACTCTTCTGAAGATGCATTGAGAAGCGCTCAAATTGAAATTGAAAGATGTTTGGATAATACAAATTGAGCACTACATTTCGCACATATTGTATTTCTAATAAATAGCATAATTAAATCGTTAACGGTAGATCATTAATCACAATGCATATAACCATGATAGCAAAACATTGAAAATAACGTTAAAATCTATCATTGATAGTAATGAAAAGACCATTAAAAATCGTGAAAATACTGCAAGTTCCTGGGCGGTGACATGCAACGGTACGATGTATCGCTCTAAACATATTCTTAATCGCCGGACATTGCACTTTGTTATTCAATAGCAGGAAATAACAATGTGATGTACGCCATGCGGTCCCAAAGCTGGTTCTGACACTCGCGTTTCTCTGGAGGCTGTCTGCAGCCAAATAAATATGCGATTATCATTTGCACAGGAAATTGGCTCTTAAACCCTGGGGATAAATACTGATCAACTCACAGCATATGCAAAATATCCCAGGGCAACGCACAGACGATGATTTACATTTACGTCCAATCTATGTTCTGAGTGGAATTGACGGTTTTCTTGGTAACGATAAACTCTGTGGGGGGAACTGTGATGCGTAACAGATTTGTGATGCGTAACAGCATTTGCACGTACATATTTCCTTATTTAGTGGAAGCTCGGGATGAAATGGCCTCAAGAAAAGTACTTAATTATTGTGAAACAGACAGACCTTTCCTCATTGTTATGGATATATATTCAACAGAAATGTTGATTTTCAAACAATTTAATTACTCAAACACAAATGATATGCAAAATATCTCGACAGACAGGTTTCCAAAGCATTCTACCCTTCAGAGAAATAGTAGCTGTTTAAATTCGTCTTTCATTGTTTTCCTTATGAAAACCAATGTGTAATTACTGATCGCAAGCTGCAATATTTGTGTATTTGAGAGTATGTGTGTCTGTATGTGTGTGTGTGTCCATAAGTATGTGTATGCATGAGTGTGTGTGTGAACATGTGTGTGTAAGCCTGTTTGTGTGTGCGTCTGTGTACCTGTGTGTACCTGTGTGTACCTGTGTGTGCGTGTGTGTACCTGTGTGTACCTGTGTGTACCTGTGTGTACCTGTGTGTGCATGTGTGTACCTGTGTATACCTATGTGTTTATATACAAGCCACAGAAGGATTCAAAGTAAGAACATTGTCCACCATTAGTGCAATAACTGTTGGGTGTGATCCGTTCCATAAACTCAGAGGTTTGGAAACGTGTACACAGCCCCTTCCATTATCACTCCCCACCTGCCAGAGTTGGTGCTTACGAAACCCAAAACTCCTCAGTAGCACACTCGTTAGCTCAAAGCCGTGTCATGGCCTCGCCATGGAAATAAACTCCTAACACCACCACCATGCATCCACCCCCACCATTCTCGAACACGATACTTCCAACCGACGATACTTCTAACCGATGACAGTCAGTCGAGATTATAAGCAACCACATGTAACGGAAGAGTAAATCACCTATACGTGTTCACTGGGCACCTACATGCATGAAATTGAAATTTGATTTGCTGTTTACAAGGCGGGATGAGTGTAGATATCCTCAAGGCTGTGCGTCGTGCATGTAATGTGCGCATTAGACATGCTGTGGAAGTAATGCTTTCCTCAAAACTAAGCAACACCCACTTTTCAGTGGTGTCAACGTCAGGCATGACGAATACGGAATTTTATTTTGAATTTGTTTTGCCAAATACTGTATGTTCTTTATAAGTATTTAAGTAGACAACCTAGTCTGCAAACCGAATATGACCACCCTTTACATTGCAGAGGATAGAAGAAAAGGAGTTGAACAAATTTGGATTGTGTTAGATGTTTATTAAAGCTAATATATTATACCAATGTTGGTAAAAATAACCTGTGCTCAAATATAGAATAGAGAATCATTATTGTGACAATTAATGAATGAATATTTGGTGTTGTAGATAACTGCATGCGATAGGAAGAGGACCCACAACAACTGGATATGCCAGTAATATCCATGAGCCAAGGCTGATACAGATAACTGCCCTATACTTGTCTTGTAAATATACACACCCTGGTATGCACTGCTTAAAGAACACCATGACCAATTGGAGTTTAAAGCCGCTTTCAAGAACGTGCTCATATCACGGTTTGTATGTAGTGTATGCATGTGTGTTTGTGTGTGCATATGACTGCTTGTGCCAGTCTGGGTATTTCACCAGCCTTTATAGTGCTAGGTTCACTGAAATATCATTCTGCAGTTAGAATATGGATTATAACTCCACTCAGACTGAGCTGACCAGTCCTTGATTTACCCCTTTAATGTTGAGCGCCAAACAGGGGAACAACAAGTACCATTTTTTAACATCTTTGACCACTGTATAGAAAATGCCTGCCTCCCATTACAGAATCCAAACTCGGTACACATGGATTCTGTACACCGATGCACTAACCACTTCCCTGTTCCCACACCATCCATGTTGTGACACATGCACCAACATCCACTCAGTCGAGACAGACAGACAGACAGACAACCAAAAGAAAACATTAAAACACCGTTACTTCTGACTATCATAACATCTATCTTCAACATAAACCAACTTGTTTTAGACACAATGTCAAACAGTTTTATAGGGAACAACAATTGTTTTTCTTTGGCTGCCGGTACATCTCCAGCCAGGCAAAGTGAGGTCATCTATCTTAGACGCTGAATCAGAGAAGTGTTTGTCGGTTGTGATACGTGCCATGTTGAACCAAACTCTCGGTCTGTTTGGAAAACATGCTGGGACGAAGGAAAGTGGATAACGACATGCTGAAAATAACCCCGGGTTAGCGTAATTCCTAACAGCTATACTGGTCTTACTCTTAGTGTGTTAAGGGCGATGTTTGGGGACACTTTCAACAGAATTTCACTGATAGACCCAGAAAGAAAACTAGTACCTAGTTATAACAGGTGTTTGCTAAGGTGTTGCAATTTTCTGTCAACCACTGCAAAGATATTAAGCAGATTTTAATTTGCAATCGATATATAATAAACACTGTGCTGTAGTAGTCATAAAGTGAGACAGAGAGACATTAGTATCATTAGATGTTGAATAGGTCACTTAAAAGTTATTCCAGAAGATGGAAATGAAGCCATGCTACTGTCATGATAAACAACATCATCCATTTTCATGTGAACGTATAAAGTAACAGTTCACAAACATTATTTCCGTAGTTCCAAAAAAACCTTCACAAAGTTCAAAAAGTATAAATATAAAAAGAAACTTCATAAAGTTCAAAATGTATAAATATCAAAGGTAAGAAATAAAACCATTACTAACAAATTTCACCCAAAAAATGTTTAAACTATTTGCCTAATTGATGCCAATCAATATAAAACGTGGAAGTCACACAGGCCCTCATAGACGTTCCTCCGATTCCATTACTTGCACGATAAATCTCCACACCATAATATCCATTTCCCAGATAATCTCCGCGATATCAGACCTCAATCTCCCGAGATATCAGTCCTCAATCGATTCCACAGTGTTCCCAATCTGTCATGGCGATTCCGCGATAACACTGGAGGTTCCCCAGATCCCTAATGTATATCTGATACCGATGTATTAACTTTCCAGTATCCCTGCCAGTAAAGACTCACTTTGGTCAAGCACATCAATCTTTGTCTTCGTCATATCTATCTGTGTGAGTATACGCTGTATTGCTCTGCTGTGCTGCATCACATATATATCACAGCCAGATATATACATAAATATACGTCACTACTGCTTCCTAATAAGGACACAATGCCATTTACTTTACCCAATAAGATTGCTTCCATGATTTTAGAAAATGACATCCATACCACTTTCCATGTATCCAATACCTGGATTAAAAAAAAACACGTATTCACACATATTCCTATACATTCATCGGTTCTAAATGGAATGATTTGTTGTTTAAGGTTGCTGCGAGAATAGTTCACCCATACGCGATGATCTGTTCTAAATAAAACTTATCGCCACTATGACATTCTGTAATGTAAAATAGTCAAACCTACAGGATGATGATGATGATGATGATGATGTAGTTTACCGTCCCTGGGGGAATCTTTCACCCATTTGCAACGATTAAACATTTACTTATTTAGCAGCTAATACTAATAGCTATATGTGTTTATGAAGAAGCATGAAAAACATGCAAAAAAAACTGTTAAAATCATGCACATGATGTAATAGCTTGATGAATGTAAACAATGTACTGTATTTACTTAATGCAGCATAGTAATGTAAAACCTTCCATAAAGATAATATTGCTTTTTTACATGATACAATTTGATGACCAGGGGCCGTATTCTCGAAACTTCTTAAGCCCTAAGAAGTTCGTAAGTACTAAGAATTTGCCTAACTGGTTTTCTGCTTATGACAATTTTATAGAGACCTTTTCTGACTTAAGAAATTCTTAAGTTAAGAAGTTTCGAGAATAGGGCCCCAGGTACCTGAGTAAACAAATGGTTAAGGTTTGGCGATGAATAAAACCTTGGGTGCTGGTGCAAAAAATGCTTGACCGTCATGTCCTCATCACAACCTACACACTGTGGCCAACCTACAGGAAGACCACATTCCCAGATGTACAATAATTATGTTCAATGTTCAGCTCTTCTCACACCAGGACCCGTATTCTCAAAGCTTTCTTAGCTAAGAAAATTCTTTAGTGCTAAAAATGTTTGCAAGTTGTATATTCCGAAAACTTATTTACTGAGAATTTTATTAGGTATATGCCAAGTTACTAAAGTATTTAAGACCATTTTGTTAGTTATAAACAATGCCCCCCTTTATTGTTATTGTTGACCACTACGAAGACTAATAATCGCCTGTTGCCCAGAAGAAATCGTGTTTACCGGGTCAGGACTCGATCTCCTCGACACATTAGGTGACAGCGAGCTCCTAAATGCATACCGATTGCCTAGACATGCAAATATA
>JAULBO010115544.1:2185-13687 GCA_032355325.1 Clypeosectus delectus | reverse complement strand
AAGTGCATGGAATATGGCCGTGTCTCCACAACTCTTGGGACGCGATGACGTGATGACTAATCGGTAGGAAGAGAAAGTGCATGGAATATGGCCGTGTCTCCACAACTCTTGGGACGCGATGACGTGATGACTACTCGGTAGGAAGAGAAAGCGCATGGAATATGGCCGTGTCTCCACAACTCTTGGGACGCGGTGACGTGATGACTAATCGGTAGGAAGAGAAAGTGCATGGAATATGGCCGTGTCTCCACAACTCTTGGGACGCGGTGACGTGATGACTACTCAGTAGGAAGAGAAAGTGCATGGAATATGGCCGTGTCTCCACAACTCTTGGGACATGGTGACCTGATGACTACTCGGTAGGAAGAGACGGAAATGTTAACAGTCTATGAGTTGAGAGGGGAAAGTATTGATATAGAAGACTGATCCATTGTGGTGCTTTGAAATGCGTTCCACCATGGATTGGCCACATTATTAATATTCACATTATTATTATTATTATTATTATTATTAATTATTATTATTACGAATATAGTTTATTATTATTATTATTATTATTATTATTATCATTGCACTCACTGGGTCGGGCACGTGCTTGTAGTGGGCGATAGGTCTGCCAACGTGCGCCAAGGACTGTCGGGACGACTTGGGCGTAGAGGGCTCGGAGGTGTGCTTCGAACTGTGACCGGAATCGGTCCGAGATTGAATCCCATCTCCGGTTCCCTCAGTCCTGTCCGAGATTGCGTTCTCTGTCACGTGACATTCGGCCCCGAATTTGACCTGCTTCTCGAGGTCGGACATCTCTCGGTAGTAACTCTCCGATGGCTTTAGGATGGATACAGGTCCATCTGTGAACAGATTGGAATGTCATCTCATCCCAGACTGGTAGAAGTGTATTACTAGTGGTTCCACAAACAGCCAGACATATCAAAAAGGATATTGTTCACGTACAGTCTCAAATTATTTCCGTGTGGAAATGTAAATTATATCGGTAACTATTAATCAATTCTATAACCGTGGAAATATTGGGATATATATATGTGGAGAAAGACTGAACTGCAAAGCATTCATAAACACATGCATTTATCTCACCAAGGTTGTCGTCCGTTGTTATGACGACAGTTCTCTCGCGCGTAGGAAGACGACATACGTGGAGGGTCTCCGAGAGCTGACTATCTGACCTCTGACACAGCATGGGTGGTGCTGACCTCGACACAGTCTTCTGCCGAAGTTCGTGCACTGAGAAATATACACACGCAAATATTCATGGGAATGGAATATCCACGGCCAGGCAGCAACAAACTTGTGTGGTAGTCAATAACAATGGAGAAGTTGCACAGATATAAAAGCAGGGTTATTTACTGAGAGGTGGAAACTTACCCGTGTTAGATTTATGTCTTCGTGAATTCTGAAAGTCTGAGAAATAGGAAGCAGAAAGGGTGTTAGAAAAGTGGTGAGGAATACGAACACTAATGGCGGCAAGAAACTTACTTTCGTGGTGTTAATTTGTAAAGTGCAGTGCTATCGCATCTGGCCCTTAGGTTGCAGATATTTTTCTCACTCAACTAAAATTCGTACTCAAGACCTCAAATCCATATACATGAGCTTGAGCACAAAATGCTGAATTGAGCAAAACGTTGAATTGAGCAAAATGTTGAATTGAGAAAAACGTTGAATTGATACAAATGTTGAATTCATACTCAAAATAAGATTTGCAACCCTGGAGCCTGCTCACTAACTTCACGAATATGTTTCAAGGTCATATTCAATACTCTAAGAATGCATTAACCATATAATAAATATATCTATTACTGATTGATTGATATTTTCGAAAGGTTGTGAATCCAAACATTAGATATAAATGGGAAAAATTGTATAGAAAGTCAAATATAGTGAGAAAAAAATAACTTTCAAACTGATCTTTCCAGCATACCGTGTTGCATGAAGTGTCTTGGACTTTGGACCTGTCTGGCGTGATACTCAAGCTCCTTCTGGTACATCTGATGACACCTGGGCGACCTTGCTCCGTAGGGATTGTATGGGGTGGGAATAGAAGGCGGTGTTCTCACTGGAGGGGCACGTTTAACAATCTCACTCTGTCTTCGGGACATCCGTTCCCCGAGCCCCGACAACTTCCTCTGACTTGGCATTCTGCCAGCCGACCTTTCCACCCTGGTCGACATACTCGAGGACTCTGTGTCCTGTTGCCGGGCGGAGTAAAATGAGGCGACGGTGAAGTGTCGCGAGTTGACGCGGCGGGACCGCACCGAACCGTGGCCCGGTCCTGGGACCTCGCTGTTGTCGGGGACGATGTCACCGCCGGGGGTGTAGCTCCATGTGCTGGACTTGGTCAAAACCTGGAGGAAGACCAGAGAGGCATGGTGGGTTCATTGTTCGAGGTGAACGAGGAATTGTGAAAAATCTCGTTGGGGGGAGAGTCGCAACAGGAAGGCTCAGCGACTGAAATATGCCGATAAACTGACAGCCTAATAATGATAGATAAAAAATTTCAATCACAAACATTCATGAATATAAGTCACTATATGAATTACCCAGTATGAATAACTGCGAAGAATTGTAATAGAAATCGGCATGATCTGTGAAAAATCCAACCCTGCGACAATGGTGCCCAATGTGTTTTCGGGTTGTTTCTGGCGGGCTGTGCTCTTTGAATTGTTCACACGAGAATTCTTAGCTCCTTGGTGACTTAGTAGAGATTGGCAGGGTGGGATTTTTTTCAAAGATCATGCCGATCTAGAGATTCGAAGCCGGGTTGTCTGGGTGTGAGCGCAACACTCTACCGACTTGGCCAAAGGGGTGACCCCTCTGGCCGAGACCAGTAGGTGGTGGAAAGTGATGACACATTGACCCATCGACTATGGCAAGCACATAGCTGCCTATTCGCAGATGAATCTACATTAATTTCCTAAACATTAAAATATAACAGTTCCAGTAGTGCAACGGATTTCCAACATGAAAAATATAGTGTTATATGCTCCCTTGATGAATCTAGTCACATATCCTCATTCAAAAATCTCCGGCTACGCGCCAGGGGCAAGCCGTATTCTCAAAACTTCTCAAGCCCTAAGAAGTTTGTAAGTACTAAGAATTTGCCTAACTGGTTTTCTGCTTATGACAATTTTATAGAGACCTTTTCTGACTAAGAAATTCTTAAGTTAAAAAGATTCAAGAATAGGGCCCCTGTATGATAATAATATCCATTCTTTGAATATTCCTTTGTGTGGTGTGGAGTTAATTATACTCTTTACAAATATCCATATTAACATTATTACTATTAATTCTGCTACGTGAATAGATTACAAGACTCACTTGTAACGGTGACTGTCGGTACTGTGGCGCAAGTGGTCCTTTGCCCTCGGAAGGGACGGCGGTCACTGCCACCTGGACGTGGTCAGTGTCGGACTGCTGACCATCGTCTTCGCATACAGCAGGCTCGGTCACTGGCTGGACAGGACACAGAAAAGTTGGACATCAACTCACTTGGTCTTCGGCAATGTCAGACATATCACGGGTCATGGGATAGTATCAACACTTCTTTAGGCTTATCAATACTGGGTTGTTTTTATACCCTATAAGAACATTCTGTCTGAGTCGCTACCACCTAAAGACACATGAAATATTTCATTCCAAACTTAATTTACATTGCAGAGGTGCATCACAGAATTCACCATCCCATAGAGTTGTGAACAGATTGTTGGTTTGTATATGAATGCCAATTGAAAGTACTTTGTATGTTTGAATTAAATTAATACCAAAATGAACATCGATATTTGTGATTTGTATGCCTTTAATTAAACACAATGGGGTAAAATTTAAGTGATTTTCATAGAAACTTTTGCAAACTGATGAGGTTGTTCTTCAATGTTAGTTGTACCCATGTCATCAACTTGCCTCATTATCTACTACAAGTGGCTCTGCTATACATGGGATGTACTCTCCCTCAGTTATCTGCCCTTGGCGATTTTCCTCGTCGCAGAGTTCCTTCAACTCATCGTCAAGGTCATTGATGTCCGGCTGGTCAATATCTTCCCCTGATGACAAACTGCTTGGTTGTCGAGGGATACAAACCTGAGACAACTGACCTTCCAAAGAGTATCTCTGATTGGTCGGATCGAAATCAGAGGATTGTGGGTCAGTCAGGAAGCCGATGTGGGTGCTGAAAAGTTACAAAGGGCTCGTTAAAGAAACTATGTTGTTCCACATACCTTGTGAATTTAATGATGAACACTTTTCGCAAATGTCATTCGGACTCTGAAAGGGGTGTTTTATTCTTTGAAACTATGAATTTTCCAGGATTTTTCCCCATGAGAAAGGGGTGCGTATTACACATGGTAGCGTATCATACACGAGAAACTATGGTACTAGTATACAACCTGTATGTTTATACCCATTGCTCTATAATTTGAAAATATTACGGTACATAAAGTTCCATAAAGAAATAATACACAAAGTTAAATTCTAATTAAACTGTGAAAACTTCAAGGAAACAATTGTTTATTTCAATGGTGTGTTAATTGTAATACAATGTCGAGTTTAGGACATTGAAAAGACATATGTTAGTACAAGACTTGACAATTCTGAAAGGTTTTCTTTTCGGCTATTTGGTTTGGCTGTGTGGACATACTCACTCTGTTGTTCGACTCTCACTTCCTGGTTGTTGAGAAGAATGACTCTGTACTTGACCGCTCTCTACAAGTGAAACACAAAAATCAATGAAATACTAGTACCTCGAATGCTGTTGTAGCCCACCTATCTGATACTTTTGTCAATAGTGTATGACAGTGACAGGTGACTTCAAGTTGAATACTAGCATGACCGTGTTGACACTGTAAATCCTATTATTACTGTGACTAGAAGTTAATGCAAGACCTAGATTTTAGACATAAACGCGACACAAATTAACTGAGCCCGATCATGGATTCATGTATGTTGTTTAAACATCCACCCAGCAAATGTGCATCAATTAAATGCAACCAAATGATACAGGATAGGATATCTTAACAATTGCATTCACTGATAGGTTGTTGTTGTTGTTAATTGGGGTTTAAAGCCACTTTCAAGAACGTGCTCACATCACAGCTTTTCACTGATAGGCCTACAGGCCATCACAACAATTACATACACCAATACAGAACAACAGATTCCAATTTCTGAGATTGATCCAACTGTGGAATATTATTATTAATTATAAACCATTTAGGCATCCTGGCACAACATTCAGGAAGAACTTCTAAAAAGCAGTTCAAATATTCCTAGTTTCATTGTCTTGCATGCACTTACAATAAATGTAGTGATACAATAATTTTATGGAACATATATGCCCCATGTCTGTAAATCAACACATACATGTACATGTATATTTTTAGTAATGGCTGACACAATTACAACATCGAAAAAAAGAATTCATGAAACTAACAATTTAACAACTAAGAATCTGTACTTTGAAATTGACTACTAGTATTAGAGAAATCGAATCCCTGAACAAATTGGAAATGCTTGTAACTTATACAGAAGTGGAAAAACCCTCACTTACATATATGATAAGTAGTCTAGGTCCTACACCGAGGCAAAGCAATGAACTGAGGTATGAAGGATCAATCTACCTAGCAATCCTTGTAGTGGACAAACAAACCTCCAGTCCCTTTCACAGGTGTTTAGCAGAGTGTGAAAGTACAAAGAAATGTGGAACATAAATAGTAGGAATAATGATACGTATCAGAATAGACCATAAAGTAGTGATTGTTGAAGACTGAATCCAGGACACCCACATTCAGATCGTAATGCATACTCACTATCCAGATATAAGCTGCAATACAATTTGAACCACACTATGAAATCCTGCCCATTGTAAATAACGGTTTCGATTGCATCTATACAAAAGGATAGGATATGCAATACTGGTATAGTAACATCTTTGTGTCAAGTTTGTTCTATTTATCAAACATGCAGATCGCTTATGAAATTCTGCATTGAAAGTCGATAGTTTAGTGGTTGTATTCAACATATTGCACGGTCAGGGGAGTACAGAAAGTCAGTAATCCAGAGATTATTTCTGATTGTGTGGTAAATCTGATCCCATCTATGTATAATCTGCATGGAGACATTCATAGCAGTGGGAGCATGGGAATTAAAGAACTAATCTGATCAGAAACTACCGGGAATATATGCAGGCCTACCTAGTGCCTCACATCAATTGTACTCACCGTTTTGTACTTATATATTCTACATCTGACACCAGTGGCATATGTCATAACACACTAAAGACATATGTCATAACACTTCTCTGACACCAACATATCTCATATCACTACCCTGGCACCGCTGACACTACTCTGGCACCACTGACATATGTGATAACACTACTCTTGCACTATACTATTGACAAATGTCATGACACTACTCTGGCACCACTGACAGATGTCATAACACTACTCTCACCATACTGACAGATGTCATGACACTGCCCTGGCACCATTGACAGATGTCATGAAAACACTGGCACGAAATTACGAGTTAATGGTCAAAATTCATATTTTGAAATATCACGATCGATATGCTGTTGGAACTTTTCACACAACATATTAATTTAACGTAATTGTTTCTTAAACAATCACAGACGATCAACTTTCCATATAAAATGGATTGAGTATACTGATGACTAATCATTAACTACGTAATAAGTTCAGAATGAAATATGATATAAATAATATACTACCGTAGTATACAGCATGTTATTGAGAACTGTACCTGTACAGACAATGCCACCTCCTAATGCCTATAGGCCTACCTATGTTGGCACTCTGACTTCCTGTCTGTTAAGACTACCTCCAATCAGCAAGAGTTCCAGCAAGAAATACAACCATCGCAGAACTGGTTACACGGCCAATCTTAAGTCAACATTGGATAAGGACTTACGCTGAAAATAACCACGATATTGCCCAGATATGACACGTCATTTATCATCATGTACAAATCATCACTTTCACGTACAAGACCGCACTTGTCAAATTGTCAATGGGGAAGTGTGAGATAAGTAAATAAATCGTTTCAGGTACTACGGTAATGAGAAACATCAAAACAAATAGTTACGGTACTTACACTTGTACCTCGAGGTTCTTCGTAGATAATATTTTACTGCAAATACCCAATCTTATGGTACTAAATAAACAATAAGGTGAATATTTAAATATAGGCCCAACTTGAAAATGACCAATTTTGTCTATCTTTGTCAAAATAATATTCTGCTTGTATGAAAAATTTAACTTTGAATGTGCTTTAAATTATATTTCATTATAAATACGATATTGAACATAAACATAATCAGTAAATTTCTATGTTCTAAAAAGCACTGACAGTGCATGCTTGTGCTCACACACACACACACACACAAACACACACACACACACACATGTACCAAGATACACACACACGCACACACAGAGACACACACACACACACACACAGAGAGACACACACACACAGACACGCATACATGAAATACAAACAAACACAGCCATGCACGCTTCCTCTCCTCCCCCACCCCCCTCCCCACCACACCCAACAGACACACACACACACACATACACACACACACACAAGATATACATACCTAACCGTATCAAGAATACATGTACATCTACTACAGTGTAAACCAATCACAAAAATTGACTCGGTTAATCCAAACTTGACCTGTCAGAGATCTGTGTTGCTCCCCTAGCAATATTCACCCACTGGCCCGCCACTTAGAACATGAGCATAAGACTGCACTATGGACAAACCCATGGCCTGTAATCCCCACCCCAGTCACTGATCTATAACTAAGTCCAGTCGAACCAAATCAAAGCCATATATCTGTGAACGATTTTTGTATTTTGTTTGGGGGGTTGGGGGTGGGGGGGCGGCTCAATCAATATGAAATGAAGTAATGATCATACCTCGATAGTAGTAGGATGCCGCATTACTGTTAATCCCTTTCATGTCCTTAGTTCCAGACTCTATTGTCGAGCTAACGAAGTACACCTGGATTAGTACTGGTACCCTAGCCAGGTGCGCGAAGAATACTGTGCACGAATAACAACATTGACATTGTATTACATGTAGTTTTAAATACGGAGATCATTTTTTGTTTAATGTCTTAAGATCCAGAAACTGTTCCAAGAATTACAGCTTAATTGTCGTAACTTCTGAAATGTTTGGCATGGACGGGCGGTTGTTGCAATGTTTGACCGATCAGTTCCGTGATTTGTTTGTGTAGGTGGGCCATTAGATTGTATGCTTTGATGGCTTCCAATGGGCGAGGTTAGAGAAGTCTTTAAGTGGGTCTCTGTGTCCTACAGTCAATACATCGGTTGTCAGTGGGATGAAATACTATTTTATACACAGACTATGCTGTCCTTGATGGAATTGATTATTAATGTGTAAAAGAGAGTTTGGTGAGATGTGAAGAGAAACATAGGTGTGGAGGGAGAAAGATAGGAAGTGAGTGAGGAAGGAAGGAAGGAAGTGGGTTTAGGGGGGATGTGTGGAGGTGGATAAAGAGACAGAGACAGAAAGATAGGGAGAGAGAGGGAGAGAGAGACAGATAGATAAAGAGAGACAGATACAGATAGATAGAGGGAGTAGAGACACACACAGACAGACAGACAGACAGAAAGAAAACGACAGAACGAGAGAGAAAGAGAGAAAGAGGGAGGAGAGTGAGACACACAGGCAGAGAAACAGAAAGAAAGAGAGACACACACAGAGAGAGAGACAGAAATAGAGACAGCAAAAAGAGAAAGAGAGAGACAGAGAGAGAGAGAGAGAGAGAGAAAGAGAGAAAGACACACACACACACACACACACAGAGTCATTTTATTTAACTCTTCCTGGACTTGTTTGGCAGAAGCATAGAAATAAAAATATGTATAAGTGTCCCAAACCGGGCAGAGTTTTGCTATGATATGATCTATTAATATCTATACGGGATATCATGCTTGACCTCATTTTAGAAGTTATACGATATAGACAAGATTGTCTGATTACGACAGTTTGCAGACAATCGCAATCAGGTTGCCACTGATTTCTTAGATATTATTCAACGTGTCTAAATTGTGAACGCAACAACCTGTATATGTAGCTATTTTGGAAGTCATAAACAGGCAGTCATACAAAGCAAGGACTGCATACCTCACAAGAGAATTAATTTCTGGAGAGACGGTCAGAGAGACAATACACTGTATATTTATTGCTTCTGTATTGAAGACAACTTATATTTTTGTACATTTATTGATGTTCTGGTTCAGTGAATGTTGGTTATAGTTGCCATTGTATGAAAAGACTACCTACTTCGTTTCGATATCTATGGCCAAGAAGAGTCCAGTGGCATACATTACACAACAAAGTTATTAGAATCTTGGAAACTGTTATTTCTCGAAACCACCTATACAGTAGTACATGAGATTACAGAATTCAAAAATAATATACACAATTATCAATGGTAGCAATTAATTATTTTTTTACAGTTTATTTCAATTTTTTTAACTCTTATAAAGTGAAGTGGAGAGGCTATGGTCAATGACACACTCCATGTTGTTTGAGAAACACAGTTAACTATATTGTTATTGTTAATTGGGGTTTAAAGCCGCTTTCAAGAACATGCTCATATCAAGTTAACTATACGCTATTGACATATAATATACTAGTATACTAAATCACGAAATTAACGCGAGCACAATATTAATTTGAAAATGCTTTGTGTTTATGGTCACATTTAATTGATGTGCATTTACTGGGTGGATACTTAGACATCATGAATGAAGGCATGATCGGTAGCATTTAATTTGTGTCACGTTGATGTCTAAAATCTTGGTGTTGCATTAAGTTATAGTCGCAGTAATATTATGATTTACAGTATACATATATATATATATATAATAATGGTTAAAACCAAGTGGATAAATGTGAGATATTGTAAGATGCCTTCGACTGAAGGTGAGATATTGTAAGATGCCTTCGACTGAAGATGAGATATTGTGACATGCCTCTGACTGGTTGAGATAGTGTGCCATGCCTCTGACTGAAGGTGAGATATTGTACATGCCTCTGACTGGTTGAGATAGTGTGGCATGCCTCTGACTGAAGGTGAGATATTGTAAGATGCCTCTGACTGAAGTTGAGATAGTGTGGCATGCCTCTGACTGAAGGTGAGATATTGTAAGATGCCTCTGACTGAAGTTGAGATAGTGTGGCATGCCTCTGACTGAAGGTGAGATATTGTAAGATGCCTCTGACTGAAGGTGAGATAGTGTGAGTGTGAGATGACTGGTAATTAGTTCACCTGTGTGAGATGTTCCGTGTGACGGAGTGACGAAAGTGACATACTCCAGGCCTGTTGTTGCTGCCGGCATTGTAGAGCCGGACGTAGAATGACGAAACCTCTTGAAGAAATCCTGAAATACAAGAATGAAAACTCTAAAATATCATAAATATTTATGTTATAAAAAATAAATCCTTTAATCCCTTAATAGTAAATTCTTGTGGATATGCATATTGTTTGCTCAATACAAGAATTGTACAATAATCGATTTATCGATAGAAATTTTACAGGGCTTTGAGATTAAAACAAATTGATGATGCCAATCACAAATTCAGATACTTACATCATCAAAAGTAAAGGAACCATTCCTGAAAATAAAGATATAAATATAATTATTTTAAATACTAGTATCTAATCATGCCATATGAAAGGAATGTCCTTTAAACCCTCATGCATAAAGTCTGGGGGTTTGGTGATCGCGCAGTCAGTAGAAAGTTGGACTTCGGAGCCAAAGGCGCTCAGGTTCCAGTCCCATCACAGAGAAACGGCATCAATGTTTGTGGAAGTTAACTTCGACACGATCAAGATAGGATGCGCTTTCCGTAATGTGGCAATGTGGTTATCATCCAGTGCCAGCCAGCAGGTTTACTGCAACATTCAGCACTATTGATACTGCAGGTTTCCTCCTGCCTTAAACTGACAAGCCGTGATACGAGTGCGAAACTCTTTAAAGATTTTCTAAACCCCAATAAAAAATATCTTGGAAAAAAAGTGGATTGCAGAGAATGCCAAGCTAAAATACATATCAGGTGCAGAGGTGCTGATTGTCTGAACTGATAACCTACCCTCATCCCCAGCAGGTGTTGTATGACCATGATGGAGACCAGCGCCTGCTGACCAACTGAACTGACTCCACCCTCACCTGGGGTCACTGCTTCCCAGCAGGTGTTGTATGACAATGATGGAGTCCAGCATCTGCTGACCATCTGAACTGTTTCCAATCTCACCTGGAGTCACTGCTTCCCAGCAGGTGTTGTATGACAATGATGGAGTCCAGCATCTGCTGACCATCTGAACTGATTCCAATCTCACCTGGAGTCACTGCTCCCCAGCAGGTGTTGTATGACAATGATGGAGTCCAGCATCTGCTGACCATCTGAACTGATTCCAATCTCACCTGGAGT
>JAULBO010115433.1:0-10504 GCA_032355325.1 Clypeosectus delectus | reverse complement strand
TTAAGAGTTTCATTAGCGGCGATTATTGTAGCTCCGAAGCATGCCATTGGTATGGACATTATGTATCAAATTACTAACATTCATTTCCGAATCTTATGTACCCTTTATCCAGAGATGACGGTTCCTAATACATATAGCCATGTATTCAAGCTTAATTTCATAGACCACTTTTGTTTTTTCTACCCCCACTCATATATTTAATATAAGTTGTAGCAGTGTCACGAGGGGTATACGTGTTTTTATTCGTCCAGTGTGTGGATTTATACCACGAGCCGCAGGTGACACTGGACGCATTAAAAAAACGTATATCCCCGAGTTACACTGCTACAACGAATTTATCTTGCCGACATGTTTCAATCTGAATTATTAAAGAATAATCATTAATATTGACATGAATACTCATTTGTTGTAAACATGATCGCGATAGTTGAACAGGCAAAAGTCACAGGCCATGAGACGACTTTCCGATGACGTATAAAAAGCATGCAGCAGTACACAGGCTTCACATGGCGGGAAAATATAAAACCTTGTACTGCACGTGGTGTCATAAAACAGTTGTAGACCGCTGAGAACATTTTATTACCCTCTCGATTGCTCAAGCTGGAGACACGTGATATTGTCTATATCACGTGAACCAATCGGCAATCAGATCAAACAATTTGACATGGAGGCAAGATAATATGTAATATTTTTATAATAAAATAGAGGATGAAAACGTGGATTTCATGAGTGAGAGTACGGAATTATTTGCCAGCACATAAATGCAGTAATGAAGTGATCTCTCACTAACTTGTGCTACTAATCGTATTACCGGTATATCTACAGCATGGTGAGCAGAAAATCGGCCAATCACAGCAAGCGTGTCTACTCTGCATCCTCTTTCATTAATAACATACTAGTAGCCTGACAACATATTGATCAGTGGGATCAAATAATCATTGTTTGTGAAACCTTGAAATTAATCATTTGGAATTTTGGTTTGGTGTCTAAAATTGAATCTGACAAACAAAACTATAGAGATTACGAGCATTCAACTGGCTAATTTGAAAAGACGATGCAGCGTATATTAACCGACGATAATTGGTAGGACCCTAGAAAGTCACTTGTAGTTGTATTGCTGGTCCCTGGACCGTACCAATGCATTGGCAGTGTCTCAGTGAGACGTGGTTACTTCCTGTTGCTTATTGTACAAGTATACACACACCCCTTCTTGTTCGTAACTGTGGTAGTCCATGACAAATGTTTTGCGCTGAATTTTTGTTTTGAAAAGAAAAGTTGTAATAACATTAACGTTTGACAATTGGTATTTATCCGTGAGAGAAATCTGAGATATGATCGCCATGGTTTCCTAGCAAAATAAGGGATCTATTTCGTCATTATTGTGCAGATACGAAATCTTTATTATTATTATTATTAAACATCTCTCCTTAATTATTGTTCATCTTTTATATTGTATTGAAGAACCGTTATGAAGGATGCCTGCTCACATATATGTTGTGGGATCTAGTTTGTTTGTTTTATGGAATTTTTGTGATTTCTCTATCGTCACTTTTTAGTCGTTTATGCTACATAAAGCTCTGATGCGATGTTGTTGCTGTCAATCCCTAGGAAATATCCGACTGAAACCAAGTGTGTAGAATGTCTGTCACTGATCAGATCTGTCTTTTGTTTCAGAAAATGGACAATCTGAAAACTGAAAATGTCCGCCTTCGGGAGGAGAACGGAGCGCTGATCCGCGTCATAAGCAAACTGTCGAAATAGAAACTTTTTTCTCCTCCACCTTCTCATAATGTTCTCGTCATGGCTAAAGGTCAAGGTCAAGACCAGTCTCGGTGCAATCGGGGATTCCACGGACAGTTAACCTAGGTCTTCCATTGTCCCTAATCGTTGGCCCGTCTGCTGCCTTCACGTCTGCCTGCCTGTCCGTCTGTCTGTCCAAACTTGCTCTACTTCGACAGATACAGGCCAGTCAATAGTATTACGCATTCAGCCCCGGAGATGACCTTGACCTCTCAACTCGGGACGACCTCTTATAACGGAGGCTGATCCCATGACTTCCGAAAAAAATCTCGTCGGTCAACTATGTGCCTATATTCCTGTGATGTAAACCTCTTCACTTCCTGTTCTTTGTAATATTGAATCCTTGTCCTAGAGTCGCATCTTAGAGTCGCATCTTACGTAACCATGAACCGCACCCCTTGCTCTAATCCAGTGATCTTTCACTATGAAATATCAATGAATAAATTCCCCAATATTATTTTAAAAAATAAACAAATTAAATTAAATAAAAATTAATATAAGAAGATTGTGATGGTGTATAGTATTTCAAAACCTAAACTTAATGCTTTGCTTAATCAGCACTATTTTACTAGTATTTCAACTACTCCTCTTAATGATCCCTTTTTTTGGACAGGATTAAACATAGCTATAGAGATAATCTGTAGACTCAAACCACCACCCCTGCCCCGTACCTATTCTACAGCTGAATGTTTGCTTTTTTTCCCAATATATATTGTAAAAGAAAAAAGAAAAAAAATTGATTGTTTAGCTTTGTGATAAAAGTTTAGAATTTTTTTAATGTAAGGCCTATATTTCTGTTGTATGAATAGAATATTGTTTTCATTGTGGATTTGTATTGTAAGACTTTGATAGAAGAATGTTTTCTCTATAATCTGATGTACTCAAAAAGTGTGCTTTAGTAACAAATTTTCATTAATATTTTGTTTTTTTCCCCCCATTTTCCCAATAATAATTTGTGTGTGCGTCTCCAAGGGAAGGATTTAATTCTCTGCAAGAACTATTAACCGAGACGAAATGTTTGCGGTTAAAGGAAGAGAGGTGGTAACACTTTCGACGGCACTCGGTTGAGAGGTCAATTTGATCAATGTGCGGTTGATGCCACGTGACATCTCGCTCTCTCCACCGCGAAGCACACGTGACGTTTTCAAGGGGAGAGAACCTACAGAGCATGCAGGATAAACAATTTGGCATGGCTATGTCATGCTTTACACTGACTATAAATATATGTATTGCGGAGCCAGTACACAGCTCGCGATATCGTAGAGTAGCGTGGTATTAACTTCTCGTTATGCTTTTGTTGCTTGAGAAAATATTGTCACGTTGGCAACGTCCTCTGGCGTAGTTGTCCCCCACGTGCAGCGTTCTATTGGTGCGAAGCTGACCGACCGATCCGGCGCAATAGGCGCGGACTCTCGCAGACGAATCTTATCGAGAACTTGGTGCTAAAAACAATCATATACACGTCTCCATAGCAACCCTTGCAATCCTGTAAGCAAAGTGTGATACGTTCAGCAAATGTTGTGTGAATTAGTTATAGTGTTTATAAAAGTCGTGAAGTTTGCAATCACTGATATGTACAGTTAGAATGTTTGCAGACTTATTTTGCATGTACATTTCATCCTGCTGCTCGGAGTTTACCACTGGTAGTATTAGGGAGAGCGAACTATTTGTAGTCTGCAGCTTACGAACTATGCGTGAATGGATCAAAGAATAGTGCCTGAATCTGTTGTCATGAAAAGTGCTAGTCAATATTGTAGTGTTGTAGTGTTGAGGAAACACTGCATTTCGTTATTACCCATAGTGCAATGCGGTAGGTCAAAATGAAACCTCTCTCGGTGCTGTATGTGACGAATGTTTTAAAAAGTCCACTCAGTTGATCTGGCCAACCGATGAACATAAAAGCATAATCAACTAGTCACATGGTCACAGGCCATTGACCAATGGGAAGCGATCTCTGTAGTAGAACTCTGGGAGTCATTTTCTCGTCAAATTTGGATCCGTTGCCATCAAAAAGGGTCACACTTGTGCCAAGTAAATTGTACAAATATTGCAAAAGTTTCTAGCTTGCCTCGAAAGGCCAGCAAACTTGGGTTTATATGAGTAATCGCCACACCGCGATTCTGCACCCCAATGAGATTACATTCAGTTTCCATCATCCAAGCATTGTCTATACATCATATTTTGTATTCGTCAACATTTTTTTTTTTTTTTTACCTCGTGTACATATTCATGCAATTGTAAATATTGATGTACATTTTCATACGAAAATTATTTATTATATCAAAACCCTTTATACAAAGTATATTTTGTGATCAGACAGATCTCAAAATGAGATTAAGAGTTTATATGCAGTGTGTTATATTTTTTGTGTTGTTCCGAATGCGTGAAAGATGCCGCGTGAAAGAGACGATTGAATATACATCTTGACGCGATCAAGAAACCTCCATCTGCTGCCGACTCCGATCAAAACCATTTGGTTAATAGGAGAGAATTTAGTCGTACTTAGTCTTGAAATCAAAGTGTTGACCGTTGGAGGCTGCACATTTTTGCACCTTTCCACGCAGCACTTTCCTCACGTAGACGATACACTCAGTGAGTCGAGCTGTTCAACTTACTTTAAAAAACGGCACTTTAGTCGTAGACTGACAGCTCATCATTGGCCACTGCAGATTAAAGTCAAAGGAGTTGTAAGCATGGTATCTTATTCGATGCAGGCTTTAACGTGTTTAGCTTCGTACACCAGTGCTGTCACGAATGTCGGCTGTGGTCGTTGTCATGTCTAGGTCAGTCTTGACATCCGACATTGACCCCACTTCAACCCGACGTTGGTGTTCAGCTTCTTTAGGTGACACGTTGGACCTAAAGCTTGTACGTGACTGAAATGTTCTTGCCTCACTGTAAGATAACTTGCAGACAACTCACATCCCTCGGGGTGGGTAAAGCCTGGAATCCCAGACGACGTCTCTTCTGGGGAAAGCGTGTCATCACGTCTCCCAGGGAGACTTTGCGCCTCTGGTGTCGTCTCGGATCCTCGCTCGCCCTGCCGAGGTTCCGTTTGCCGTGTTTGTGGTGGTGCAAGTGACGTGCACAACAGCTGACGTCCGACGTCTTCCCGTAGGCGAGGGCGATGCTGACGGTATGCAGCAACACCCCGCCCACAGTTGGACGCGGGCCATCATGCTCCCCGCGGTGACATGTCGGACCGCGGGTCTGCACGCCACGCCCACTTGACGACCACGGCCTCCCGCTCCACAACAGTATGTTTTGCATATTACTAATCCATTATCTCTGTACAGTCTTGTCTATTAACTCTTTAAAAGGCTATTTTGTTTCCTAGAAATGCATTGCCATAGAGCCTCTAGACACGGTTGTGCAGAGAGTTGTAATGTGTACTTTGCATAAGGGTTTTGATATAATCAATTCCTATATGCTCATGTACATGTTATTTCTTGCATACGATTTTTGGAGACCAAAAATTACGTTTTAAAAAGATGAGTGGCTCAACGTAACCTTTGGAAATTCTTGTGGTTAGATTTACTGAAGGCCCTGTTCCCACGGGTCGATGCTTGCCGGAAATCTGCGACGCGAGGCGGTCGCGGTTGAAGTGCTGCTTGGCAGTACACCAGTTGACGTCCCGTGTTCCGGAGACACTTTGGAACATTGAACGTTACTCCTTGGATGACACGTTGGATCCAAGGCTTGTACTGCTGTTACTGCTTCAACGTACGCGCCACGAACGTCGGAATTAACGGCAATGCCTCAAAAAGTTGTTTTTAAATTAATGCGATGTTCCTTCTGCGAATCTGCACGCGACCCTCCTCATCTGGTTCGTCTTGACCAGCTGGCTTGGTTGCCATGCCAACCATTGATCCAGCCAGTCGAAAATAACGAGACGCAGAGATGGGCCTCAGGGTGACATGTTGGATCCTGAGCTTGCAGACAAGCTGGAGGAACGTTTGCCGTCGTCGGGCATCATCGTCAGGCGGCGTCTCGACAAAGGTTACGTTGTACAAACGACAAATGCCAACAAGAATGCAATAATGCTCAGAAGAATGGGAACATTATAATATACTATCCTATTGGTGCTCTATGCTTGACAATGCTTGACAAGCTTGACAATTGTGGCTCTATGTGAAGAGCAGTCCAACACCTCACCGGCTCTTTGTAGCCTGCTGCTTAAGAGCTAGCACGAAGGTAGCTAGCCAGCCAGCTGTAGACTAGGGAAGATCCTTTGGCGTGATGACCATCAGAATCGATTTTGGAATGGTCCTTCGGATAACCCTGGAGAGGAATGATCCTTGTGGATAATGTCATTCTTGAGATCCTCCTCGTCATCATGGAGGTGACTCTGATGGATGGCCATTGAGGATTTCATTGAGGTGATCCTTCGGGTTTGTCCTAGAGGTTTGTCCCAAGATGCGATCCTCCTGGTTTCCTTCTGTGGTTGCCTTGAGGATTTTTCTTGGGACGACCTTGAAGTGGTCCTTGGCGTGACCTGGAGATCTCTGGTTGTCCTTTTGTGAATAGAATAATGTATTTCAGGCCATATTTTGACCGTGAAGATTTTAGGATAGCCATTGAGATCAAGCCGGTTGTGATCCTTAATGCATGTGGGTGATCTACTGGATCATACAAGTGATCCATCACTGTTATTTTTTTTCTGTATTTAGGATCACTGAGTAAGAATTCTTAATCTTTCCATTTTGGGAAGAAATTTTGGCATCGCCTGCTCTGGCATAGTTATAGCAATAATATAATTGATGGAAAGTATCGAAATGTTCCAAACTTATCCTTATTTGATGTTGACTCATGTATACATTTATAGTGCTGCAGATATTTAGTGCTACTTTTGGTAGTGATATGCAAGTTGAGGATAAGAATTATTGAAATCAAGAATTCTTGATTTGTTTTAATAGATAGAGCAGGTGATAGCTATTAACCCCCCCCTCCCCTCCCCCAGTATAAGAAGGCACAATGTTCCATCATTGGACAATTACCCATCTTACCTGGGTGGGGGGTGGGTGGTGAATAATACAATTCAAATGTAGGCTGCCTAGTGGTGTCCATAACTAATTGCAGACACGTGGAGTCGAAATGTAGTTTATATATTATGTAGCTGAGAACTGCCTTACATGCAAAACAACACTTCTGAAGCCTAGAAACTGTGATGTATTTTATTGGAACTATGGGACCTGTGTAAAAGTGTTGCTATGGAGACGTGTATTACATTTCTGGGTTGCTAGGGATAAAACGGTTTGCGGGAGTTTTAAAGAAATGAAACGGCGTTGGTAAGAATCGCGTCTGGCAGTAGCACCAGTGCATCATCTGCAACCATGAGTTCTCCCCCCTGAATCCAGAGGATGCTGCCACGGATTTGACAAAGTGGTTGGAGGACGTTAGGACCTCCGTCCGTCCTTCCGTGTCCCCCCCGCCCCCCTCCCCCACGACCTTCCTCATTCACCATATTGTGAATATGTGTCAATTTGCATCTGTAATGAATGTAACATTAGGACTGTATAGCACTAAGATTACCTACCCACTTAAATAAATTTGTTTGGGGTTCCCCTAATTTATGCAAGGCTTTGTTGTTTGTTACCGGTAGTTGCAGCTGGATATTACCGGTAGATGTCAACAGGTTTGTATTTACACACTAGATCATTTCACATAGAATAATGTTTAAAACCAATAATTATTAAAATATAAATATACATTTATTATAGATATATAACAAAATGCCATTTTAACATAATTTAAAAAAAATATTTTAAATGTTAATTAAACATTTTAATTATTAAGGAATCGTGCCATCAGTCTAGGTTAATCTAGCCTCAAAAACGTATAACTAAGTTTTTCTAGGCGAGATTAACCTAGACTGATAGCATGACTCCTTTTTTTTAGTGGTGTTTTGTTAGATCTATAATAAATAGAGAACCTAATAGCCTATCCTAGTATATATACAGTCAACTCCCACTGTGTCGAACCTCTGGGGACCGAGGTAAAATATCGACACATCGTGACTATCGAGACAAGAGAATAGATTTGAATATAAAAGGATCGACGTGTCGGGACCGAGCACTTGGTTCGACTTATGCATGAATATCGATACAACCGAGCTGGACACCGTGGGAGTTGACTGTATTTACATTTTTTTTAATTGTTAGTTTTAACACAATACTATTGCTGAACCCCTGTGTCTTGGATCCACCTACCAGTAGTGAAAAGGCATCCAAGGTTAGCCTGCAGTTTTTAATTAAGTTTTTAAATTATAGTAAAGAAGAAAACCTTTGTAATAAGATTAACAATGTAGAAATGAAAATTATTACTGTAATAGATCAATTCACAATTAGAAAATTAACAGCACATACATGACAATTAAGCCGAAGTTGTATACTTTATTAATTAAAATGCTGCAGCACAGTAGTGCAAGTCTTGGACAACATCTATGATTCCCCACCTCATCTGTATCAGTCCTGGTTCTGCAGTAATGTGGGTTTTAATCCCATTGGGAACAGAAAACTCGCAATAGCTGGAATGATGGAAATACTAGTATACTAAGCTGCAGTGAAATAATGTTGCTGTGCTTCGTTAATAATAATGTCTAGAAATGTTACTGTGCTTCTCTGAACGAAAGTCCTCATTTCGCCAGATGGAAGATATAATTAATTACATTAATTAGTATATAATTACCACCTTTCTTGAGTTGATGTAACAAATTAAAACAAGTAACTATTTATATTTAATTACTACCAGTTGTTATATAGAGAATCTCAGTCTCGTGTTTTGGATTATCAAGGCCTTTATGGCTGTTGGGCACCTGTCGACCCAAGTTACCCTTACGATACTGACCAAAATAAATACTAGTAAATAAACATATTAAAATTAATTAAACGTCATTTGAAAACGATATAAGTACATATATAGCACATTTTGTTCCTTTTCTAAATTAATTTTCTAAATTCGGAAGGCGTTATTTGAGGACAATATTATAAGAAAAATGGCTACTAAATTTAGTATATACTATTAACTCTATAGTATTTGTTTTATATATATATAGTTGTATAATATGTACTAGTATATATAGAGAGAGGATCTAGCATTCGTGGTCATTTATTACTGAATTTAATAAATTCAGTAATAAATCACCACGAATGCTAGAACCTATTTATCACATACTATAGTAACTCTAGAAAAGACGTTCATGATTAATTTGTAAGAGTAAATAAAACAAAAAATGTACTTAACTAGTATATAATATCCCATTCTGTTCCTATTCAAACTTGCCAAGCCTGTCTACTTAGACCCTAATATTCGTCATTACAGAGCACACAGGTCGCATCATATGTCAATCGACTGGGCCATTACATAATCTAAGTCATGTTTAACAATATTTGTTCACATGTACAAGCCGCGCCTTTTGTGAGCAGGTCGTCACAGTGCATCAACTCGCACATCATAGCGCACTATAGAATGTTTAAATCATCAACATAAAGGCCGCCTGTTGAGCGATCAGACGTCGGCCTTGCCGCTCGAGTGAACTTAACATACCCCACACCATTGACTTTATCAAAAGTCAACTTATTATCAACATGCAGAGTTAAACAAAATATATATTACTAGTATATTATGTTTAAAGGATCGTGAAAAGTAACCTTCAGCGAATCTAGACTGCATGTTAATGTCGAATGTTATCCGACTGTTTGACGATATTTGATATGTACGTGCACGTCATTACATTAATACTAGTATATGTTGTATTCTGTTCTTCCTGGCGAAATATCCGTGATATTTTATTGCACTTTTTGTTGTTGCCCCTTTCAAGATTCGTTCACTCGCATCCATGCTTGCCTATAAATACATACATCCTGTGTACACTTTATACATGTTCAAGCTGCTATAGTAAGTCTATATTTACACCTGTTTTATTTCCTGCTATAGTTCACTGGCATTATACAGTCAAGTCAATGTATACGTGTGTATATTATCAAATATATGTATATCAACACGAGTCGTGAATGCATTACGCTATACGGCGGTCATGTAACCCTCTACTGGAACACGATAATTGTGGCATCTCCGGTTGCCTGTTAAGTTAACCTCGCTAAGTACTGTTATTTGAAAATGCGAAATCATTTTACTTTAAAATAATATATAGTTGACATAATTATGTGCATGAATATTAAGTACGCTGTGCATGCACGGTAGCACTTAAAAGTTATGCATGACGGACTATTACACTCCTATTTTGTACTTATCCCTGAAGCAACAATCTGTCTATATATACACACGCGTGTACTAGTATATTACATAACATGAATAATGTAGAGGGCAAGATATATTAGCGATGTATGTATAGTTGTGTTGCCAAAACAGCGATATCATCGGAGGTTTTTCATCAATACACACACACACACACACACACACACACACACACACACACACACACACACACACAGGCCCGCGCGCACGCACACAGAGAGAGAGAGAGACACTGCTCATACATGCACACACACCCTCTCTCTGTCACACACACACACAGGGAGAGAGAGAGAGAGAGAGAGAGAGACTCACACTCTCTCTCTCTCTCTCTTGCTCATACATGCACACACATGCACCCTCTCTCTTTCACACACACACACTCTCTCTCTCTCTCTCTCTCTCTCTCACACACACACACACACACACACACCAACATCGGCTTTTTAAA
>JAULBO010115100.1:0-10507 GCA_032355325.1 Clypeosectus delectus | reverse complement strand
ACAACCCAAACTGAAAATACAAATTCCAGTTTCGGCATACTATGTTGGACCGCCTATACTGTATACTAGTACTTATCCGAATAAGTTACTGTCAGTGTGTTACGTACCCTACATATGAAGAGGACATTTTGCATAGGGCCCCTACTATTAGCTGGAATCCATAGTTGCAGCCATACAGGACGAGTATGTAATTTGAAACTGTCAGACTTCCATAACAGTGACGATTGTGCCCATACAGTTCGACAAGTTGACATACATCAGGCTAATATACTTGCATTATTTAGTACCTCGAATTGAAATAGGACGTGAGTTCGCCTACATATTAGTGTTAACTGAGCCAAACAAGTGGGTACGGAAATGTATATTGCGCAGGGAAATGTATTGTATAAATAAAATAAAATAAATAGCAAAATATAGCCCTAGGAAAGTGATACAAATGTCATTATACTAGCCTATTAGTATACATGTTTGTACTTCAATTCATGATGCAAAGTTCCAATTTGGCTAATACACGTTCGTTAGGCCGGTTACATGACGAAATGCATGCATATCAAAAGGCATCAGCTATAATCCAAGATTACCGCCTTCATTTATGTCGGTATTCTTGCAATGTTCATACTGTTTTTATGTGAAATTTGGTACGATTCACGAACATTTAGTATCGAACGTATACATACATGTACACTGTAGGACACTCCTATAATATATATATACGATGCCATGTTCATGTTACAATTTACAGTGGGACTTCAAATGTACTATGGTATGTCAAATCTGTCAAATATATGTCTGATGATGAAACATACTTAAAGTATTACGTTTCTTGTTCTTGTTCCCGATTACGACGTCCAGATGTTTAGGTCAATTGATAGTTGGACTTATTCGCACGCAGTGACCTTTTCATTTCCCCTAAATATGTCTGATTCGACTTTGTGCGAATGAACCGGTTTTCAATTTCACAGACGATGAAGGGTCTTTACGTATTTATTGTGGTGTGTCTTTGGTATTAACAACATAAGCGTCAGTTACATTATGTTCACGACGGCGGACGTGCTTCACCAATTATCTGCATTAATGCTGGGTTCTTCTCTTTAAATCTGTACCAATAGAAAGTAAAGGCTATAGAACATTGCTTGGTTCATTCGCAGATATTCGCTTATATTCGTCCACTTACATAGAACTTGTGGACAACAACCAGGAGCTAAATGAATTGACTGACATTGCATTCGTAGTGGTGGTGGTGGTGGTGGTTATGGTACACACACATGTTGCATCTGATGATTGCCGACATGATTATGACAGTTATATGATGATGAATTAACATGAATACCCCCCCCCCCCCCACAATCTCTCCCTCATCCCACTCTTCTCTCTCTTTCTTCTTCGCTTCTCACTCTATCTCACTATCCCTCTCTCCCCTTCTCTATCCCGCTCTCTCTACCTGTCCTCACTATCCCTCTCTCCCCTCTCTCTCTCTCTCTCGCTCTCTCTAACTGTCCTCACTATATCTCCATCCCCACCAACACGATCTAAAACAGACGTTAAGAACGGAGACGCTGTAATTGTGATCATATTCTAAAGTAGTCTCCCTCGCTTACTTACGCTCTATTTCTCTCGCTCTGTCTGTCTGTATCTCCCCTGCTCTCCCTATCTCTACCCCCTCTCTTTCTCTCTCTCTATGTATCTTGTTCACTCTCTCACGGTATCTCGCTCTGTCTGTATATCTGCCTCCTCCTCCCTCCCTCCCTCCCTCCTCTCTCTCTCTCTCTCTCTCTCTCTCTCTCTCTCTCTCTCTCTGTATCTCTCTCCGTCTCCCCCTCTCTCTCCCTCGCCTTAGATATGTTAAAACACGACTTTAGACATGAATAAGAAATGTTTATACTTGGCAGCCCGTCCCTTGACGTTACGGTCTATTGGATTATCTCCAGTGTGATCTACGAGAACTGAGATAAGCTGTCGAACACTTAACATTCTATTCACTGGCTTGTTTTTATAAATCAATGTTAGTGGCACAGCTAGGTCGTAATTGGATTTGACAATCGATACAGCATTTTGACATACATGGATAATGAAATACCTGGCTAACAGATATGTGATTAAATATAACACTCTATGCTGGCAATACTCTACCGCTATAGATAAAACAAGCTATCAAAACGACAACATCATCAATTCATGTACATTATTCGAAAATATTTCTATTTTAGTATAGTGGGCCCAGTTGTCGTGCATACCAGTGCAAACATATTTTATGTTCGCAAATTCCTTATTTACTAAATGATTAGAGATAGCACGAGCTGGAACAGGACATTGTCAACCCACTAGTATTTTGAACACAACGGTTCGTGCACCATTCTGTAACCCCGATGGTTCAACTCGCAACGAGATCAGATTAAGTGGAGGCTTCCAACTAACCCGTGTCCTTGTTCGTGGCTCGCAACTTGACTGATACGGATACTGCCTGATGGAAACACGTTATGGCGAATTTACGCTTAAGCTTCCTCGTCCACGTGGAACCCATTTTAACGTTTGCACGCGTTCCACTGACAAACATGAAGTTTGCATTTGTAAAGCGCCCGTATCTAAGAGTGCTCCAGGACTTTCCCTAGTAATTGGGGAGTAAGTTCCAACAAGTGGGATCGGCTACACCTTTTGTAATATAAGTACCGTATGTGCTCCACAGTTACTTCCCTTAGTTCAAGGCTAGCGGACGTGACGTCATGATATCAAAAGTATTGTTCTTGGTTTTCTCAAACCACGAGTAGCCATAACTATGCGCTATGGTTGAGTCATCAGTGTCTAGCAAGTATATCGAGTAAGTAATTGGATATATTCAAGGTGATGATATAGAAAGCGTGCCCTTTACCAGTGGCCGTATTCTCGAAACTTCTTAAGTCCTAAGAAGTTCGTAAGTACTAAGAATTTGCCTAACTGGTTTTCTGCAAATTACATTTATATAGATATTTGTTTCTGACTAAGAAATTGTTAAGTTAAGAAGTTTCGAGAATACGGCCCCAGACCTGCATTGTATAACATTGTGAAGGACCAATGCCGTGGGAGATGGACAGTGCATGTCTGGGTAATGGTAACGCCTATAGTAATCGAGACACCGATATAGAGTTGGCATCTACATGCACATAGCAGAGCTACTTCAAGGCTGATACATGGGGAAGAAAGCCGAGTTTCGAGAACACGAGCACTGCAAAGAACACGAGCACTGCAAAGAAACGTAATACAATTCGTTTCAGTAATATTAATCTTGCGCTCAAAGTAATACAACACATGGTATCATGTTAGTCTGTTATGGAAGCGTCGTTGCAATTGGAATCAAAACAATGAGTACATACCGATCATTGCACGTTTAATTAAAATTAAATGATAGACTATACAATACAGCACATATAGTATGCCTGGATCTTCATACAAGTGATCACTATGGCATCACGGACAATCGTGTATTATTCCGGATGTGTGCCATACCTTGGCATAAGGAAGGCCATCGAATTGTAAACCGGCCATCGACTTGGAAATAACGAACCGGCCTGTACGGATGATTACCGGACGGTAACTGAGAAAACCATTTCCTAGAATCTATCATGAATGATAGTCATGGACATAACACGTCTGTATCTGGGCGTGAAATGAGCACACCGGTGTCATGTCTTGCTTGAGACGTCCGTGCCAGTCGTGTCACGGTTGTCGTCACTCGTCAACGCACGCGTGGTCAATGGTGAGCCCACGTTATACCGAGTTCCGGTTTCAAAGTGTCTAGTCATCTACGTGTGTATACTATCAGGTCACCTCGCAGTTGTGTATCCCACAGCAACGGTATAATTATGGTAACCACAAGACGTTAAGCATCATTCGGGTCACCACGGGTCATCGTACATGCATTCGGATCACCTCGAGTCACGGAACATGGTGTCTCGGGCGCCTTTACATTGATTTGTCTTTCGAAGCTACTGTTCCATTTTCAAACCATGCCTTATCAATGTTCATTAAACATACATGTACCTGTAACTTTGAAAAGCAATTATCTAATTATATAACTCCGATTAGGTGTCACCGGAATCATGTCAACGGAAATGGTTTCCAGACGAGACTTACACTCCCTATGTGAGTACGGGACAATCCAGGAAATAACTGTATATAACCAATCGAAACCAAAGTCCTAAATAAGTCAACGTAAACCTAGATTTATATGCAAACAATGTTGTGGCAGTTCGATTGCTCTGTAACAAGACTTCGTGGACTTTGCAGAATGTTATTATGCTTCTAGACCAAATCGTTATATCAATTCGTTCCATGAGGACATTGTAATGGGTCACCATACAAACAAACACATATGCCCACAGAGCACCATCATTGTGAAGGGCGCGCTATATAAATGCAATCATTATTATTATTGTTATATGTATTATAACCGTTATACTTCTGAGAAAACATAACTGAATTAGTCTTGACAGTCCTGGATTGCCCAATATTGAAGTTGAGCTTATCGTGTTTGGGTAAATGTTACTTGGTGTTGCAATTGGAATACACAATATGCTGTTACATTTTCCAGATATTTACTACTGGCACCAGACGGGAACCGAACTGAGAAACACGTACACACAGCTAGCTATTGGCATTCAGCCGTCTCTGTATCGTAGCCTGGTTAGAGCGTCGGCCTGAAGAGCGGAAGGTCGTATCGTAGCCTGGTTAGAGCGTCGGCCTGAAGAGCGGAAGGTCGTATCGTAGCCTGGTTAGAGCGTCGGCCTGAAGAGCGGAAGGTCGTAGATTCATAGCAATATATTCATATCAAAATATGGTGTTTGGTGTTCCCCTGCTTGGAGCTCAGAATTAAAAGGGATAAAGCGAGGACTGGTCGGTTCGGACTCAGTATAATGTAATTGATACATCATCTTCAAACTGTGAAATGATATTAAAGTTAAATAGCACTACACATACCCAGACTAGCACAATCAGTCAAATACACATACACAGTACAACGACTATGCAGTATGCATACAAGCCATGATATGAGCATGTTTTTGAAACGGATTTAAACCCGAATTAACAACACAGCTATAGGTGTTCACACCAGCATGCTATTTGTTAAAACTGGATGTTTCTCTCCCATCGTTTGCAAATCAGAAACATCGTACTAGCCAATTTCTAAACAAGCACTTGCATGCCCGTTGGGTCGATTAATCCTTTGAATAATAAGTAGTCGTCGCTTCATTGTAAGTGCTGCGACGATGAGTTGGTTACCAACGTTCATCCAGTTCTCTCCTCCAAATCACATAGGAGTATCTAATTTGACTGAACTACCCCGTATTGTGTTATTTGATCATTAGCAGATCGAGGGAGCTCACAGCAAACATGGTTGCTCCTTTCGCAGGACAGAGCGCCACGTGGTAGCATACATGTATGCGTGGTGACATCAGGCATTATATAGTACTTCAACCTCATCACAACGTCAGCAACGACATCATACCAACAAGTTGATGTTAGAGGATTGCATACTAGATCTATGTACAACGACACACCCTTCTCGTGTAGTGTAGCCTACAATGATAACCGTTCATCATAACCAGTACACATACTCAACAACATTCAACGTAATTGTGGTTTAAATCCGTTTTCAAGAACTTGTCCATAGCATGGCCTATGTGTGTTATCGGCATCTCACCAGTATTTACAGCGCTAGCAATAATGCCGCAGTTTGATCATGGATACCCTTCTCAGACACATTCGATTGACTCCGAACCGACCAGTCCTTGCTCATGCCCCTTTTAATGCTGAGCGCCAAACAAGTACAATAGTATACAATGTACCGTCCTTTGGTATTACGCGACCGGGGATGGAACCCCCGACCTTCCGCTCACCCGGAAGACACTCTAACCACTACGCCACGGAAACGGTTAACTTTCCTTGGACTAAAATATACATGTAGCTACATGCACATGTAGGCGTCGTGTAAATTGACGTTTTTGTTCTTCTCTTGTCCAATGTACTCACTTATTATCTTCTAGCAATTGATAATGCACTGATGTACCCGTACTTTATAGGAGTGGACTGTTCTCTACGCAGTGACGATGCATTATAATGTGTCCTTGGTGTCGTAGTTGCATGTATAGCAAAGGCCTACTATGCAAAGTAAGTGGATTGCATTTTCCTTCAGTACTAGCACATAGTAAACATGAAGATACACAGTGTAAGGTCAACAACAGACGCATGCACACATTTCATGGATCCAGTATTAAACGAGTACTAGTGTGTGCACATTGTACGAGAGCTTCCTATAAAATACCCCTGTACCATAATACAAATTACAATACTAGGCTGCATCCAACAGGTGTTTAAAGCGGACATAAAATAATACAATACTATGTTAGTGTTGAATTTGTTTTGTTGAGCAACCTCAGTCTGACCCATATCGAGAACATTGCAATTACACAACATGAAGAGCATGTGAATGAGATTTGCTTTGTCAAACAGTGGGTCTAGTTAATACGTTTGGTACCGCCAACCAATAGCCATGTCGTGTTGTTGTTGTTTTTGTTGTTGATTGTATTACATGTCGATGTGTGCATTAGCATGTTCGTTCCTTGTACGCATCTTCGGGTAGATTTTAAACACACCGCTCAGTTGAACATTAACACAAGATAATGTGTCGGAAGGCAATATGATGGGTTGCGCATAACAGGATGTGGATATTGTCTCTAAATCGAAGGACCATGACACGGCCCTTGTTGAAGAAGGACCATGCGACATACCTTGTTGAAGAAGGACCATGACACGGCCCTTGGTGAAGAAGGACCATGCGACATACCTTGTTGAAGAAAGACCATGACACGGCCCTCGTTGAAGAAGGACCATGCGACAAACCTTGTTGAAGAAGGACCATGACACGGCCCTTGTTGAAGGACCATGCGACATACCTTGTTGAAGAAGGACCATGACACGGCCCTCGTTGAAGAAGGACCATGCGACAGAGCTTGTTGAAGAAGGACCATGACACGGCCCTTGGTGAAGAAGGACCATGACACGGCTCTTGGTGAAGAAGGACCTTGACACGGCCCTTAGTGAAGAAGGACCACGACACGGCCCTTGGTCCCAATACGCACACACACACACACACACACACACACACACTCCTTCCCTCCCCTATCTCTCTCTCTGACATGTGTACCTATCTTCCATCACTTATGGTTGAACAACATGAACTCTTCAATTAATGACGCTGTTTAGAGCATGCATAGTCATTTACTACAGTCAGTAACGCACACATAAAACAATGTTTTTAATGCGTTGTAGATATCCATTGAACAATATACAGGTTTACATATTGAGCAACACAAACGTGGGCAATGGATAATGACACATGTACTACTCGCATTCTAAACGTACATGTACATGTTATAAGTAAGTGCTGGTACTTAATAAGTTAGTGTACGTTACTATTTGGGAATGTATAGGACGTGTGGGAGGTGTGCCCGCAAGTGAGAATTGAGAATTTATAATATACCATCAGTATATGAATTAATACATTGTATACATGTATTGTATCCTAAATACATATTTATGAGGTTGGCAAACCGCTCCCAGTCATTATGTTATAACATATAGAACCAGATGATGTTACTTTGAAAACTAGTGTCTGTTGAATGAACACATTATATACATATATGTACAGAGATACGATACTTCATGAACTATGTCAATACAATGTGATTATATATACATACAGTATAGTTTAACCATCAACGAAATAACACTATACTGACAAAACAATAACACAACATTATTACCGGTATATTGTCAATCGCATCCTAACAAATCTCCGATGCTATAGCAATGCTGATCATAACAAGCAAACATTTCTCAGTATTCAAAAACAACGCACTATTATGCGTAGCCAATTAACGATATATATGCAATAAATGAACACACCTGTAACGATGCTGTGACAGTAATGTTCACTTTCGTTTGCAGAATGTGTCTTACTTATCACTAGCATAACCTAGTCGTTAAAACATCTAACACTGGGATTGCAGGGCTAATAATTGTTTTGGTATATAAATCCATGGCGATGTGCAAACAAAGGTCAGATAATTCGTCATGTTTACTTCCGGTCCAGTATGACCGTCCACATGCCCATCAGAATTCACCGCGTTGATCACTGGTACCAATGGCCGCGTATTGCGCACATCCTGATTCCTTTCCACGGTTGTCGTCACCTCATCGTCAAAGATCTTCGCAGAAATGCGTACTAGTATCTCTCACTTCCACCGTCAGGTATGCACTCGTGTAATATATTATTATGATGGTTCTCGCGAGACAGTACGCTCTCGTATTCTTGTAACAGAACTGCTCATCTGCGCATGCACATATCCTGTATCCAATGACCCGCCACGTTATGTGTGTTCTGTTTAGTTCAGCTTGCGGAGCCTTCCAGCCAATGAGAAATCACAGCATATTCTCGGCTTCTTCGCCCATATCGTGCGAGCTCTCGCTGGCTCTCACCTTCTCGCCATTGCACGTGCTCATTTGGTAACTCTGGTTGAGGTTGGTCATCGATCTGGCGGGAGAGCTTATCATCGAGGTTTTAGTATATCTTGTGACTATGCTCCGATTTTCTTGGTAGTTGCTCAATTTCTTGCGGATCACCGAACGAACCTGTTTGGAATCGAACACAATTTTACTTGTAATCATCATCTTAGATTTATAGTGAGGTAACCGGTAACCAGCAGCTATTTACAATGTGCGTTCCATCAATGATGATTACAAACTACTTTCTAAAACATCTTTAAAAAGTTATATCATTTTGAAGTTCCGCTAAATGTAATCACACTGCCATGCAGTTGGTTCATTATTACAAACTTGACTGCTCGTGATTAGTAATTGAATAGCTGTGATACAAACCTCTCCGTTCAGAAAACAATAGAATACTGCCACGAACAGGCCCTGAAAATAGACATATATTGTGTTTGATACTCCCCAGGAAGGTGAGATATAACCGATTGCACACTGATCTATTTCGCTTTGGACAAATAATAGTAATAAAATAAGTAGTATTAGTAATCGTACATGTAGTAGTTGTAGTAGTAGAACAAACTATAATAATATAAATCAAATAAGTAGTAGCAATATTAGTAATAGTATTATTAGTCTTAGTAATACAATCGTAATATTACTTGTAATACCAGTGGTGCTAGTAATAGTAGTAATAATAATAGTAGAAGTAGTAGAACTATTAGTGGTATTGTTATTATTGTTACTACATGTTGTAGTAGTTGCTGTTTACACCTCGGGCGTGTTTTGGAATGGACTTACCTGAAATGACTGTAGCAGCGCGTTGGAGAACTGGAAGACAGCGCCCACTACGGCGTCGTCGCTAGGGGGTACGAGGAACAGGACGTATGTGACGCCGAGGAGAGGGAACAGTATGATGGTGGCCTTCACTGCTTTCCTGGAGGAGGACAATAACACAGTCACGTCAGATGTATGTGGCGCGTGTGCATGGGGTGTGTATCCTTGTCTGTGTATGTGTGAATGTGCGTATGTGCATGTGTATGTTGAATGTATTTTAGTGTGTGAGAGAGTGAGTGTGGTGTGCACGTGGTGTATGGTGTACATGGTGCGTGTGATGTGTGTGCGCGTGTGGTATGTGTGTATGTGTATGTGTGTGTGTGCGAGTGTTTATGTGCGTGTGAGTGTGGTGTATGATGTATGTGAGAAAAAGAGCGTGTGGTGTGCGCGTGGTGTATAGTGTGTATGGTATGTATCTCTATCTCTCTCTCTGTGTGTGTATGTGTGTGTATAAGTGGTTATGTGAAAGTGCTTGTGATGCATGTTGTTGTGATACGGGTGGTGTGTGTTAATGTTGTGAGTACGTGCGCGTGTGATAAAGTGTGGACTCAACATGGAAGGGGATTGTGTATACTGGTGGCGGAGGGAAGCACTGCGATATATACATGTACTTCAATGTACGCGTACCAGAACGTACAGGGTCGAATAGCGTCTGGGGCCCGCGTTAACATGCCCATTGAGATGCAATGTATGGTAATTGGCTTGTCTTTATAACTCTATTAATGTATCATAGCATGGCCAGTTCGGGTTAAGAAACGTTTCCGCGTCGTTGTATCTATGATTTAATATAATATTGATGGTCTCCAATCTATTTCCGGGACATGCGTATGATCGCAGGGCGAGCGTCCAGACAGCCACGTGCACTCATGTTATAAGTAATGGCTTTAGGCAACCGGAAATACTCGAACACTGGAGAGATTGACTTAAATGCTTATTATTATTTAATATCGACATAAATATGTTGACATATTTATATGTATTATGTATGCGATATATTGTGGAAATTAATTACTGTATGTCGATACAGATATAAGTATGTATTTACTAGTACTAGTATAGTTTCCCTTCTAAACATTGATTGTGTGTGTGTGTGTGTGTGTGTGTGTGTGTGTGTGTGTGTGTGTGTGTGTGTGTGTGTGTGTGTGTGTGT
>JAULBO010114989.1:0-10508 GCA_032355325.1 Clypeosectus delectus | reverse complement strand
GTTCTCGCCACTGCTGTGACGAGAACGTGTTCTCGCCACTGCTGTGACGATATCAGTTTTCTCAGAGTGAGAAATCTGTCTTTCACTGTTAAGTATATAATAAATATATATCTACATGTATATCTATATCAATATATATATATCTATATATCGTTCTTATAGTTGTACGTGACAACCAGAACGCGTTTATTATTATTATTAACGTTAAGTATAAGCCAGGGTTACTGTTTCCCAGCCGATGTATATCTATAGTATGCATGCATTATTATGTGCATGGTAGCGGAAATACGGAAACTATGTCAATACAATCATAACCTAGCAAATAATCTACTGCCTAAAATTCGAATAGCTTTACTGGGCCCACTGCGGAAATGGTTATATATAATTGTCTTAATACATGCTTCCTTCCTTCATTCATTCATTTCTATTACCGAATTAGGTAATAATTAGTAGGTACATTGTGTATATACAGCTATTACATGACATGGCATTAGAGCTAACGGAGTGTGGCAATAACGCTATTGAATTAAAACCATGTGATATTAAAAATAATATACATGTATCACTGTTTCTGTCTGTATCTCTCTCTCTCTCTCTGCGTTTAGATCTTGATGTTGGAATGGAGAAATGAACTTATAATTAGTTGTCATTAGAATAATGGACTATGGGCATCTCTATATGTGTCGTGCAACGTTGTTATACTGTTTGTCCATATTATCTCCAACAGTAGCTAGATACAGCAGCATTCTAGTAAGACTGTTTTGACGGCATTGGTGCCGCGGCGACCGGTGAAATTGTGCATCTAGTCACATACTTTTGCCGTCTACTTTCAATCTTGCTGATACAACTTTATAGAAGGAAGTATGATGTATGTAGGTCTTTAGTCTAGACTATCAATACATGTAGTGTCAAAGTATATGAAAGTAAATAATGTTTAATAAATGGATCGATGGATATGGACATTGCCGTACTGTTTCGTCCATTTTACCGCGAATGAGTGGGTGAGTGTATTCGCGGGCCGTCTATTCGCATCATAGACTATATAGTATCAAGAAACCTGCACAGTACTGTTTCAAATTATAGTTACATGGCTCCATGACTCGAGTTCTATTTCGATTGTCATTGTACTCTCCAAGCCAACTGTGTTTACGACCATCGTCAGCCGCATATCGACATCTCCGCTAATCACAGACAGCTAGAATATCAGTCAACGCTTCAATGGAGTGTCGCCATATACGAGTTTATCCTTCTGCGTGTCACTAGAGAACATTATGTGTAATCACCCATATACCGGAAGTCACCGAGACGAGCCCACGTCTTCTTGGCGGTAAATTAGTGAATGATGTGCTCATAATAGCAGAAACACAACTAGATATTAAGTATAAGCAGACACTATTATGTACAGCAGAAAATATCACCGGAAGTGGCGTAGGGGACATACTCCGTTGTCTTCCAAAACAGCTGTATTAGTATAACTAGAAGGCATATTTTGAGACTTTCGTCATAGATCTCATCCATTTAATCCCCAAATCGTGAGAATTAAACACAACTAACACCTACGTAATGGAACAATCTGAACCGGGTCGTGGGCGAGCGCCATTATGCTTGATTAAGATAACAGTGTATGTATCAAAATGCCTAATGGACTATGTTTAGAACATTTCGCCAATATTAATACATTTTGGTAATACATAAGCTAGTGTTCAATTAATTTTGACCAACAATGCGAGTGATGAGCGATTACCAAATCAAGTCTCGGGAAGCATTTTACGCTCATTGATTTCTACTAGGAATTCCAGTACGATAATACATAACTGTGAAATGTGTCGTAGCTTAATTCCTTCGGTACCGAGTACCATAGCAATGTGATGCACGTCGCATATTTCGAACCAAGTACACTGCACTTAACCCATCAATGCCCAACTTTTTGTTTGCGGTTGAACATTGGATATATGATAGGAAATGGTGAATAATGAACAAAAGTATGTTTAGTTTTTCGAGCAATTAATTTTTAAGACATTTATGATCGAAAATATTAGCGCACCCCCACAGGGTGCATGTGCATGAAGGTCCCCAGTGTTTTCAAAATTACATTTTATGTTAAAACTCGGGTTTCCTATGGAATAATGGCGTACATTGTAGATGATGTATGCGATATGCAGAGTGATGTGTATTATGTCTGACTATTTATATATATAGTAGTTAGCATCACTTGGTTCACTAATGTTAACATGCCAGCTCCAAATGGAACGTTTATGATACATTTGCAAACACTAGTCGAGACCATTAGGAACGTTTTAGATCACACATACACGCACACACACGAGCACACAGGCACAATCAAACGCACACACGAACATACCTTGACACACACACACACACACACATATACACACACACGCGCACGGAATACCAACATCGGTAACACTCTCAAACACACATACATACACAAACACAAATACACACACTGCACACACACACACACACATATGATATGCACACACTGCACACACACACACACATACACATCTACGAGAGACCTATACTAGTGTACATTGGTAAAATACTCAAACAGACACACACCGAACCATAATACACACACACACTCACACACACACACACACACACACACACACACACATACACACACCGAACCATAATACACACACACTCACACACACACACACACATACACACACCGAACCATAATACACACACACCCACACACACACACACACATACATACACCGAACCATAATACACACACACACTCACACACACACATACACACACACCGAACCATAATACACACACACACACTCACACACACACACACACACACACACACCGAACCATAATACACACACTCACACGCACACACACACACACACACACCGAACCATAATACACACACCATATACTAACACACATACTAGTACACACATGCACACAACACAAACACTCAACTGCATACACGCAACTCACACACACACCATACACACACCGAACCATAATACACACACCATATACTAACACACATACTAGTACACACATGCACACTCAAATACACACACACAACACAAACACTCAACTGCATACACGCAACTCTCACACACACATACACACATACACACACACACACACACACACACACACACACTCTCACACACATATATAACACACAATCAACTGCATACACGCAACTCACACACACATACACACACACATATATAATACACTATCAACTGCATACAAGCGAACTCTCTCACACACACCAGCACACACACACACATACACACACACACACACACACACACACACACACACACACACTCCCGGGGTGCATCTACTGAAGCCCTATATTGTTAACATTCTCAAACACACACACATACACATACATGTACACTCCATAGGTATTATATATTTACGGAACGCCAGTATATTGGCAAACAACGCCCACATTGAATTACTAATAATCATGGCTTACCTATAGAGGTAACAATAACCACGTGCTATGCATTTTTATACTCATAAATGTATTAATATTGGTTATACACGTATTTGTATTGATCCATCGTTAAATGCCTTCATGAACATCTCAGTGGGGATCCACCAATTGTATCCTGTAATACGAAAACTACTGATCTAGGCAGTTTTATTAAATCGCCAGTTGTTAAACATAATTAAGCTCTATCATCATACACCCATTACCGTGTACGGAGCCACCAGGTAATCATTTCTACTTCCTGTTCCGATCCGCCTTGGCCCGTCCGCGCTTCCGACCTTTCAGACAGACAAGCCGGCTAATGAAACAAATCTGATTATGATATTATTATCCAGTAAATCATTCTGGCAGAAGTCACTGCGGACTTAGTGTGTTTTCATTCGCCATTTCCGTTCGGCGCCACTTGTACTGAGAACTAACGGTATCTGAGACAGGTTATTTTCTTATTGCGGAAACATATAATCTTACATCGATTTGGGACCATGAATAGATAGCATATCGGGGATGTTATTCACTACGAGATAGCTACTACAGTGAATTGATGTGAGGTATACTAGTATCATACTGTATGTACATAATATATTCAGCATAAATGTAGCAAATAAGTTGAAGAACCCAACGCAAAACAAAACAAAAATACATAACAATCTCAACATTACAATGTTGGAATTATTAATGTACTAGTAACTACCAATATAAAATGTCCGTTATTGAGGCTAATAATAAGCCGGCGACACAGTAACACGTATATACAGTGTAGATTGAACCGTATTCACTGTAATAACAGCATGAAACATACTAACAACTAAGTCGTGCGTGCAATACTAAACTTCCGAAATTGTGTACAGAACAAGCCAGTCACGACGATGCGTACTATGACAGGCATCGCTTCATGAACATAACACATCTCAAACTACTATAAAGCCGTAGTTTGAATATGAATACCTGACTCGCAGTAACTTACATTATACCGATATTATCTTGAAATACTACATATTCACAAACACAGATCAGAAATAGAAACCTTATTACACAATACATACATCCTCTATCAAGTGTGCTAGCTAGTGAAATGCGTTGAATTATTTACATTGCAACAATTAGTACTATATTTGTTTAAATTGTAATGTATGCATACTTTGATGTTGACGAATAGTATTGTATTTGGTGCATAAAACAGCCCACATTTAATGTAGGTTAATTACAGCTTTAACAGCTATTTTGAAGTCAGTATCACACGAACTGAGGCGTTTCATAACGGAAAAAAACAATCAATGACGTACCCTATATTGGATTACACATACATGTACAAACACAATACGGATAACGTATCACATCTATCCAAACTGGTCAACCAGACAAGCAGCCACCAATCAAAAACCTCGTGTGATCATTATATTACTAGTATATGCGACGGGTGCTGTTTTATACTATCTATCATTTTGTGTCTCTGAAAATACATCACGATCTTCAATTTGACATAAACCAGTGCTCCCTAGCCCACCTATCAACATAATCTAATGTCATGTCGTAGTTAGAATATGGATACCAAACTCAGACATCTCATACTGACTTCAAGCCAACCAGTATTTGCTTTGCCAAGCAGGATCGAGTCCAGAACAATACAACATCCCACATAAATACAGACCTACCGTCCCACACGTACACCCAGTGAAGTCCCCACCCTCACACAGATACACCCACACACAGATACACCCACACACAGATACACCCTCACACACCTTGCATCGAACCAGCAGCTTTCTAGCATTTTCTATTTCTGACACATTGACTTAATAAAAGAAAACGCGAAATTTCCGTTATTTGGTTTCTAATTCTCTCTATTTCTATCTGACATTTCATTGTTAGAACTGGTAAGAATTGCATTTCTTTGGATGTAAAAAACGTATACGGATTGAGAACTAACGGATGCGGATATTGTTGACGTCCCACACATAGAGATGTCCATGGTAAGAAGTTCGAACACCCCAGGAAGGCTTTCTAATGTTCATTGTACATAATTATTCCATTATTTAATATTGATAACAGTCTTCTCATCAGCCACAACTCTGGTAGATTAGTATATGCGCATGTGTGGGTGAGATGGTATTGTGTATGTTTGTTTGTGTGCGTGCGTGTGTGTATACATTATATCCAAACATTCTTAAAAACAGAGAGAGCGAGAGAGAGAGAGAGAGAGAGAGAGAGAGAGAGAGAGAGAGAGAGAGCGAGCGAGCGAGCGAGCATACATGCACACATTGTACATGCACATAGCATGATCACGGCTTGATATTGGCGGGGATGAATAGATTAGAAGTTTGCATTCGGAAGTCAGCACGATTGCGGGTCAAATGGATGTGTACGAAATGTGTGTTGTTTTAGTATACACGAACCATGCCACATTATATGTTAATTAAAGTGCACATTAAATGTGTCATATTGTATCTTTGGCTCCTCCTAATTCAATTAAGACCAGCGTGTCACGTACAAGCATATATAGGAATCCATAGATTTCCTGTAGGTGCTTTTCTTTCAAAGTATTATTATGTCACCTATTTTAAAAAAGACAGATGCCCAGGGCACTGTGCTCTCCACGACGCCCTATATATGTCCCCCAAAGATGCAGTGTCCTCTTTGAAAGCACACCGGGGTTGTCCATTATCAAATCCACCGTTGTCGTAATACGCATGGCAATCTGTGTATTGCCCACCTCGAGATTCCGGAAACAGCCGAACACATTATTATAACAAGCAGGAAGAAACCGAGAAAACGCAGGTAATGCATGGACATACTTGTGTCTAACATGCATCCGTTACGAGAGCCAAATATGTCTGTTTTAATGTTCGTTCTAAATTACTAGTACCTGTCGTACTTTAATAATGCCTCATACGGTCCCGAGAAACACTGCCTTATTATTTGTTTGCACATAGCCATGTCTTATTGAATTACATGTACATGCACCACCATTGAAGAAATGTTAACCTTCTGCAACACGTCAGCTTGGGTTCCATACTCCCCATGGATTTGAGAGGGAATTTGAGGGAATTTGAAAGCATATTGATCCACTGACCGGGGTAATACTATAAACACAGAGAACTGTCGCAGTGTATGCACACCTATTATTATTAGCATACTATCGTATAACTAAACATGTAGCTGTATAAATGTACACATACACACACACATAAACAAACACACACAAACACACGCACGCACGCACACACACACATACACATACACACATACCTACCACACACATCGCAGTTCGTTCAGTCATACCAGGCTGAGTTCAGTACTGGTATGTTGTTTTTGTTTTGTTGTATACCCAAACATCATTGCGACAGTTATTATTACGCATACTTACTTCTTTGTAAACACGATTTCCAGAAGAACTGAACAGTATGACTGTACTGTATGTCCTTTAACGAGACTTTATTTTTTATTTGTATAAGAATGGCTTTGACATTGACCTGTGATTCTACCCAGTCAAAACCTATCAATAAAACATTGAAGTGGACGTCGTATTTGACGACAGCTATTGATATTTAAAAACATATATTAAGTATTGCTCTGATAATTGATAGTAGTCATTTAGCCTGTATAAGTTAACACTGCTCATGGCGCTGTCCCAAATGCCGATATCACCCACTCGTTTATATTCGCCATAGTCGATGAGCAATTTCCTGAAATACCTTCCATGACTACAGGCTATGACTACATACCACAGGGAGGCCAGGGTAGTTATTAGTATTCCGCTAGTAGATCCACAGAGTAGGTGTCGGGCATCATTGAATAGATCGAATCGTCTTTTCCCAATTTAAGAACCAGATTGAGGGCATGGACGTTTCTTTAATTCCTTAATTAATATATCTATAATATAATTATACACACACACACGCACGCACACATACACCCCCCCCCCCCCACCCCCAACACACACACACACACACACACACTCACACACACGTTTCTACTACTAGTACTACTAATATTAATGTTCGTTTTATATGGGGAGCATAGTTCTATCGAGTTACTTCCCTTTGATCAAGCAGCTTCCGATTGGCTCTCAGTTACGCATCCTGATTGGCGCATGCATGCACGTGCATGTATTCCAAGGGTCTTCAGTGGAAGTGGCGGGTGTTTCTACACGCGGGACAATTATAATTCTGACTGCTATTGCCATAGGTTTACATGGGTATGTACGTACATTTCTAGCTCTTTTACAGAGACAATATAGGCTGTCGCAGGCGATACTATCATAACAGACGACACATCATACTATAGATACACTCGCCTAATTCATAGTTTCATCAGCGTGCTTGCAAGTTTGGTTTGAATCAATCAAGATCATCATTGATTTCGTACATACATCCCGTTTTTATTCAGCTGTTATTTTATAACCTTAATTAGAAGTATATTATAGTATAGTCTGATATGTAGTATACATGCACCCAATGCCTAGTTACTAGTATATGGATGCATACTGTAATACCAGAAATAAATTGAAAAGCAACGTAGATATCCATGTATTCGAAACAACTAGCAATCGATTCGAACTATATACTATGCATATTGAAACGAACCCAATTGGAAAGTTTCATGTTCCGAGACCTACTTCAAGCCGACATTCATATAGAATTTCCGTGTACCAAGCGATGATGTTACCTGCTAATTTCCTCCCAGCCCTCGTTCGTCTTTCCGTGTTTCCGACATACCAGACATCGATGTTAGTCGCAAATGAGTGAACTATTCCCACAGGGACATTAAACTCCACAATGACTCGCTCGCTCAGACGTAGACGTGAGTAAATGAAACCGAATAAAATAGCGCCATCTTATTCGAATATATGCCCGTCGAGTACGAGACCAGTGTTGGCCAAGTGTATGTTCATCCGTCGTTTCCGGTCGAGCTCACGTCTCGCGCGACTTAACGATATTTGAGATGCACAATAGTCCTGCGACGGAAAGAAGTAATGTGAAATCGATCAGAATCGCATTAGATGAAGCATTGTATAATTATGGTACTTACTGTTAAACTGGTAATACCTTCTATCTTTTGTATATACGTTTCGCACTACACGGGGAATGACTATAGAAGACAACCCACAGCTTGAAACCGATACAATAATTATCCTCGTATAAAATAATGAATAATCAGAAATTATATTTTATTTTTAATCAGTTGAGATTATTATTTCCTCAAACATTATTGAGGTCACATGATAGGAGATGTCGGAGCATTTTTCATACTCTAATACTTTTAGATTCAATTTCCTGACGGAGTGGACGAAGCTGTAGGCGACAACCCGGGCGTCTCTTTCACGTGGTCAGTAACTGCCAACATACCGTAGTAACCGTGGCATGGCTAGTCCATTCAAACCTGGGTAAACTTCGGACGTATGTTCGAACCTGCAGCTTCTGAAGAGATAACTACTGACGAACTAAATGAGATGCCGCTAACTCCAATTGTGAATAGTAACTGTTACATAAACCGTCAAAGAAAGTAATTAATATACAGAGATAGAGAGATAAAGAGAGAGAGAAAGAAAGATAGATATATATATATATATATATATATAGAGAGAGAGAGAGATATAGAGAGAAAGAGAGAGATAGAGAGAGATAGAGAGATATATAGATAGAGAGAAAAAGATAGAGAGAGATAGAGATAGATAGAGAGATAGAGAGAGAGGGAGAGATAGATAGAGAGATAGATAGAGAGATATAGGGAGAGATAGATAGATAGAGATAGAGAGAGGGGGGAGAGAGATATAGATATATATAGAGAGAGGGGGAGGGAGAGAGAGAGGGATATAGAGAGAGAGATAGATAGAGAGAAAGTATTACTCGAGTGTCTTTAGATATTGTCAATACTGTAAATCATGTAATTAACACCAGCACACTATGCCGTTTGTACACGTGTTCGCATTTAATTGATGCGCGTTTACTGAGTGGATTTAAAAAGAACATGAATGAATGCATGATCGGTTGCATTTAATTTGTGTCGCGTTTATGTAGACATTCTTACAGGATTGTAGGGTTGGGAAGGTTTTGCAATTGAATGGGAGATTGTTCTTATTACAGCTGCACTTTTATATGCATTATGCTCTTTTCCCAAACTTGCTCTTGGTATGCGGCACATGGGTTATACATATGTGTACAAATCAAGTTACAAATTGAAACGTTTCTCTCCCTTTACAGTGGTAGAAATCAATTGTGTAAAATACAGAGATAGAAATAATGTGATTATGTTGCAGGGCACGGCACTTTGTTAACCATCCGATCCACGCGGTTAAATGGCTGATGCCCTTGCAAACCACTGATAAGTTCCGATGAGGGAGGGAGAGAAAGAGCGATGGAGAGAAAGCGCGAGGGGGAGAGAGAAAGAGAGAGGAGAGATAGTCAGAGGGGGTGGGGTGGGTGGGAAGGAGGGAGATAGCTAGTGAGTGAGTGAGAGTGAGAAACAGAGAGAACATATATGGCCAAAGTGTGGGGTTGGGGTGGGGTGGGGTGTGGGGGAGATAGCGAGGGAGAGAGACAGATAAATTAAGAAAGATAGATATACATGTAGGAAAGAGATATAGAGGGAGGTGATGCTGAGAGAGCGATAAATAGAGGCCAGGTAGACAGCGAGAGAGAAATAGAGAGAGAGAGAGAGAGGTAGAGAGATAGATAGAGAGAGAGAGAGAGAGATTGAGAGAGCGATATATAGAGAGCGATATAAAGAGAGAAGGAGGGGTGAGAGAGAGAGAGCCAGAAAGGGAGAGACACTTATTGTAAGGGTTAAGAACACCCGTTTCCAGTCAATAAAGAAGTCACTGGGGGTAGTGCAATATACTTCATTATCCTATTTCATGCTTGCTAGAAACTATCGCCGGTCATAATAATTTTCATATAATATTGTTCTCTGATGCCTAGGTCACATTTGCTCTACGGCAGCCGTACGACAGCCGTACGGCCCCGAAATCGAGAGATCCTGCGGCGGGCGTAGAAAATCTGCGGTG
>JAULBO010114767.1:0-10510 GCA_032355325.1 Clypeosectus delectus | reverse complement strand
CGGTCTTCCGATGTCAGAAAGCCTTCCGATGCGTCGATTGGAATTATGAATCACATCGCATGTACGCTCACACGGTGTAATCTGGTTTGAATCGACGGATCTATACGACCGATCGACTCGTGTGAGTGGACCTTAAAGGTCGCTTGGTCGTATCGGGTATGCATAGGCTCTATGAACTGAAGTATGGATAATGGTTTAAAGTGACAATTACCACTGTTCATTTAGATACATTTGCAATCTATATAGAACCAAGGCCAGTGTGTACACAACGTTTTGTGGAAAGGCAAACATGTACCTTTATGTTGTCATGGTTTTAATTCGTATTATCAAGAGGGATAACCAGGAAGTTGTCGCTCGGAAGATGGATCGAGATGTAATACGAGACCAAGTTGTGTTCTAATTACTTCTGAACGGTGTTTCGTTCTGTAGAGCTTCGCCTGGTTTATATATACTAGTATATAGTGCCACGGGGAAGCACATGTATTGCTGTGTTGTTGCTTTGTAGTAGCGCTAAATGGTGAGAGAATAATACTAGTGTATATAATATATATATTTTGTTTTTCTAGTCACGACCAACATGTCTAGGGTACAGTTTGCATTAACAGATTGTGGTAGTTATCACGTAATTAATATACTAATATTAGCATACAGTTTACATAGTCATACTGACTTTGACGATTACGTGTGTATCGTATATGTGTGTACACATTGAACTCGAACTGAATCAAAAACATAGCGACATTTTGTGGTATGTAATAATAAGTGTTTCGAGAAGTTCACCCAATTATATCGAGACTGATTGGCTATTCAAGTAAAGACATACATGTACATGCAATGTAAATGTTAATGGACTCGTGACAATCGCCAGGGTGGGTTGGATTGGGGCGTTCTCAAGTATACACCTCGAGTAATAGTACGTGTTAAAGATGACGGAAACACCCGAGATATGTCGATTGGTATACACTGTGAGAACCTTCGCACCACCATCTCCAGGTCACCCTTCCATGAAGCTCCGCCATCCACAAATATGTGTGCAGCACTTTCTCGGCAATCAGCCACACACATATACTATTTGATAGCGCCGCGGTCTCTCAGTGGTACTGTCTCTGCAGGAAACAAGAGCTTCAGTGTGTCCAGACTACTAAAACTGTATAATTACAGTGCCCTGATTCACTGACACACATGTACATGCATCTCGAAATGACAGGCAACGTGTTGGGAATGTCCTCTGCTGATCATTACATGTACATTAGCATGTGTGCAGAACATGTTGAATGTGGCTGCAGCCAAGGATGTATAACTCATTAGGCTGTGCATACACTGCATCAGGGCGACTGGAGAGTATTAACTGATATTAAACTTCCATGATTATAATGCAAACTATCATTCAGCTGTGTGTGTGTATAGCTTGTGCATGTGGTATTATAGATAATGTAGATCGGTAGTCGTAGCAATCAATTATCTTACACTGATTCGACAAAGTTGCCATCCAAAATGTTAAAAGCATTGAATGCTTTTAAAGTGAACGGTGTTATACAGGTGACTGTATACATGTAGCAGTGCATCTTTAACACACTCGCGCCTAGAGGTGCATTAACTTCCACGGGGGAAATCAGTATAGTCATGCGAAATACCATACACAATAAAAGCGCGTGTTATGGTTAGCAATTGCAACGATTAGTAAACGAAACACACTTGCGTACAACAGAACAGAACAGAAGTTTATTCTCAAATAATCACATGTAGTGACATGGAGAAAAGACAATACACTGCACATGCGCACAACAAAGGACAATCAGATCAATGATGGGAAGAGTATTGCCGTCGGTTGTTGAGAAAATAGTGCAGCTCGATGTCTCCAAGTTGGTATGGATTAGCTAGGGAATACAGGAACGGGAATAAGTTTGGTAATCGCTATGGCACAATTACTGTTCAAAGCAAAGAGATTGACTACTGAATGCTATCAGTTTCAAATTAAAATATTCATTACCGAGGAAGGCTAAAGTGGTGTACAAATCACGAATACCTTACAAACACTTCAACAAATAACGCGATGTTAATTTGATTAGTGTAGTACAAGTTAATACGAGGATTTTTCTGTCTTCAGTCAACGGGTTCATTCGAACTTTCCATGTGATCTGCCATTGATTGCTTCTAAATCTCTAGATCTAAATATCCAATAACCTAATATTCCAACTAATGCAGGTGCATGTACGCCTATTTGAGCACTGCTAAGCCATGTTTCAATAATACCCTAAAATAGCTATGGCTGCTGATGTAAGATTAGTAACAGTTCCATATCCTACAGAAGAGCTAACTTAAACGGAAGTAATACCAGATCAATTAGATCCACATCATAATGCATTTACGCCAATGGGGATTTAGACGGTATCGTGTTTCTTGTTAGACTAACGTAGTTGATGCAATTGAATGCATGGACATGCACATACATTCTAATTGACACGTTTGATTAATGTCTTCGTAATTCAAGTAGTGGATTCTTAGGCCAATATACATGTACGTATGAAAGTAATTCCATTAACTATCTCCGGTCGTTTTATGAGTGGAAATATAATTAATGTTTGAATCATACCATTATACCATGTTTTTCATGTGAATAACCTTCAATATCACGCTATTTAATAACAATTCAGTCAAATATAATATGCCCCCAATTCGAAATGTAACTTCAATGAGAATTGATATACTCTTAATCAATCGGGAAATACAAAGGTTCGAAATTCCATATTACGAAACTTGTCAGTTTTATTGCATTTGCTATATTAATACATGACGTGCCAGCCACTTGAATACTGCGACAATTTCAGCAAGTAAACACGACTCATGAACTATAAGCTACATGCAGGATTGAGTGTTTTTCTGTTATGGAAATTCCAGTCTGCAATGACGTACTGGGACAACTTCAGGATTGCATTACGAAATGTAGTGCACACATGGGAAGTGCTCACACGACTCCGCGACAAAGGACTGGAATAGCAAACAGTGATTGCTGGGATGTTCTTTGAGTATTCACCACTTCTTTCAACTATACTGAGATGAAGAACGTTCTTGGCAAACAACTTTATAATCTGATACTAGTATTTAATAATGTACACATGTTGATCGCTTAGATTGGGCATCTCACAGGTTATGTGTTATTTGTAATGGTATGTATTGAAACCGAAGTGGTATTTATAATACGGCGGTAAAAGTTGTCCAATGATGACAAAGTGTCATCGTGCAGTTTCTAATTCAAGACACCATACATAACTAGTATTATAGTATTACCACACTTCCCGGTTTCGCCCCAAATAACTGTTGGACTGCGGGACGAATACAAGTGTACGTGTGTAGCAGTATGACATATACAGCTGAGTTTATTGAATGATACGTACGTGGTTGTATCGAGACTGTCAGAATGTCAGATTGCAATGCCATAATCCTCAAAATGGAAACAACAAGTATTTGTTCAGATATGGAGGAACCATGGTGCAATAATCACATAGATACCCGTTGTTTGTGCATCTATTAAGCATAGCTTAAAACATAATCCCAACTATCTCCCTACCTACATCTCTCTCTGAGGTAGTAATACGATATTTAGCTCCTACTTAGCTTAAAGTTAAGAGCTACATCCACAGCTTAGTTATCGGGTACTGTGTTATGTTCTGTTCTAATCATGTCCACTATCCAGCGGCCTTCCCCAATGTCATGTGTAAATGTACTTAGTAAGACGATACCGATTGACATGCTGACAGTCTGCATAGTGACAGTTGCTTAAATATGACACGGCGTCAACTCAGTCCGTCAGAAGAGAAGGTCATATCAAACGAGTTTATCGGGAAAATCGTGCTTCTAATGGATTTCGTTTCCCGTATCCTTGTTGTTTTTCTATTTTCTAAACTAACAGGGGCCGTATTCTCGAAACTTCTTAAGTCTTAAAAAGTTCGTAAGTATTAAGAATTTGCCTAACTGGGTTTCTGCTCATGTCAATTTTATAGAGACCTTTTCTGACTAAGAAATTCTTAAGTTAAGAAGTTTCGAGAATAGGGCCCCTGGTTCTCTGTCCAGTATCACACTGTCAGTGGTTATATAATACCCTATGTGTTTGCCTATTGAAACTCCTACAGCAATGCTTTCCTCTAACTAGTACACTATGGTATTTGTTTGTAATTTATAGTACATGCACTAACGGAAATGCAATACTTTACATACTATTCTTGTCATCGCATCGATAGCAGAATTCAATAATATTTAAAGAGAAACATGTACGTTTGAAGTAAGTCGAACATTATCTTCTTGTTTAGGACAAGCTAACTAAAAGGAGTGATGTTATTGAACCATGCATATATTGATTACTCAGTAGACTATGCTCCTGTCTAATATATCGGTGGCTCTGCGCTTCAAACTGGCGCCAGTTAATACTAAGGGGAGCAACTATTGCTAGATGTCGGCTGGGCACGGTCTAGTGACTATAGGTGGCAACGTGAATTTCCGTAACAACTAGTTCGGCACTAGTACTCATGCGCCATCCAGCGGATTTCTCAGCGGCGAACCCCATGCGGTTCGTGTTTTAGTAATACATGTACGTCTTGTACGTGAATGCGTAGTAGTATATAGTAAGTCAGGGTACAGGACATGGGATCCAGACGTCATTTCAAACGTCAGTTTATCTCATCGCTGATGCCAATCGAGTGAGGAACACATGTATCTAACTGCTTGCTCATGCTTACAATATTACGGAAACAACATATGACATCACGCAATGATGTTTGATGTTGACCGACACTATGGAGTGGGATATAATCTTGTATTTCCGACGAGCATGCTCGCTCAGTAACTCGCTAATGTTATCCGTGACGTCTTTAATTTAGCTAAGCTCAACATGGTAACATATCTGACAAGAATATGCCACCGGCTACGATAGACACGACACTTTGAGGTGAAAGTGTGAAATAAAGCATGCGACATTTTAGTTTCAACGTTGCAGTAGCATAGCATATACATTAAACTACTTAATATTACGCATTACAACACTAAATATGTACGTTTGCAGTAACACAACCATACTCATCATGTTTAGGACAAATTATATTTACTTAGATACATCGCCCAGACATGGTGCATGGTATATTGTAACTAGGTCTCTATCATGAACTGTGACTCCAGAAGTAACGCGGCTATTTGTTTAGATTAACATCTACATGTACACTCTTGTTATGTTGACGTCTGATCCGATATTCCACACACACACACACACACACACACACACACCCACACACATACACATACACACACATACACACACACACACACACACACATATACATACACATACACATACACACACACACATACACACATATATACACACACATACACACACACATACATATATAATATAATATAGTTGTATATACTAGTATGCATGTATATACATGTGCATTTATCTCCCTCCCCCTCCTTCCCTCTCTCTCTATCTTTCTCTCTCACTCTTTCTTTCTGTGTTTGTGTTCATATACACATGCTTGCGTGTGTATGTCTGTATGTGAGAACGTTATTATTAAATCATAGCACAGACTCACTACACATAAACTGTATATCATGAATGTACATGTACGATGGCAACGCGGTGCATATGTATAGTGTGTCCATGTGTGATGTTCATGTCGACATGCCGTCCTAATGCTCAGGATAATGCATACTATTTGCATTACATTATTGCCATCTTACATTTGTTAGCTGTACGCGCAATTCATTATTGTATTACCGTTGACTCTCGTTTTAACATAACTGGGTTGTGGAAGATAGAACCAACAAACATTATGTTTTAAGGAACGATTGCCAGTCCGTAAGCTAATGTAATACACTGTAGTATTCATTGCACACCCACGGTGCTAGTAGTCAACGAGCAGCTAGTAGTGATACACTTGAGATAATTGGGCGGTAGGGCATTAGTATACATCCAGTGGATGCATTGCCCGGAGAATAGCAGACGATGATACTACTGTAATACTAACTTAGATAACCACGGCAGAGAGCATCAGGAACCAACTAAATACAGTCCTAGTTTTGTATAGCCCCTGAAACGTACAATTTGGTTCATCTTATTGTATCGTGTTCTTTTATCATGATCTTTTATTGTGTTGTGTATTTTATAGTGTTTTAGTGTGTGTCTATCATTGCAGAGTTTTCTGTGTGACCATATGAGAAGAAATAAAGCCTTGAATGGTGTAGCTCTTTTATCTGCTATTTTTTTGTATGATTGAACTTGTTAAAACCTCCTGTCTCTCGATAGTCACGATGTGACGATATTATACCTCGGTCCCCCGAGGTTCGACACAGTGGGAGTTGACTGTATCGGCAAACATACATGTAGGTGTTAGGACAGATAGTGAGCTAAGAGTCAGACATATTAATGTATTTGATATTATGGTGGTATAATGTCGTCACACACACATCGCATACTAATTTAGTATTGCACACGTTGTATACGATATATTATAGTGTGGATTGGTGATTGGTTAATGTATATATAATAAGTTCGAGGTTCGTCATATTAATGTTTAACAGACATGTATTGCCAGGAGCTGGCTTATACACCATTCATATAAGGAGCTACTACTGCATTACACATAACCAGATCCTCTTTGCTCGAAACACGTGTAGCTCTATACTATATGTTGTAAATGGGCTCCCGCTACAATTAAGCAAGTGTTAACCTTACCATAGCTGTAGTATAAACGTTTATCGAGCAACGGGGCCCTGCACTATACGTATTGAATGTTACAAAGTCAACGTTGGACATTTGAACCTAATCCGTTCTTCCATCATGTAACGGGAATCTTATCGATAACTTTTAATGCCCGTTGTAGGGGCATTATTCAGACATAACCATATGTGATCATGTACCGTATCGCTGACTGATACACTAATCTTACTTTATGCAATTGATATCGTGACGTTATTCTAAAGAATAAAGGATATTATATATCGCCGATGCCATTAGATCTGTACCACACATACGAAGTATCATCACTAACGTTATGAGATCTTTCAATAATGTAATGAACAGGATATGGAGTTGAATGATTTTTAAATATCCAATGCTGTGTGGAATTCGAGTGCGTTAGATTGTTCGTTCGGTGTTAGTTATGTGCTGAATGTTCTATTTGACAATGCTCTAAATCGTCGCGGGGAAAGTGATTTCATTCGCGAGTTTCTCCTATTAAAAGTAGTTCGCGCATGACTTTTGGGAAATCCTCTTTTTGAAAATGGCAATGGGACTCTCGCTCGTGATTACTAGTATATCTCTGTGACAGACCGATCTACGGATTTATTATACCTCTGAGTGAAATTCCTATTATAAATGTAATGGGTAAATGTACTGTCCCTGTCAATATCTACCAAGGGAGTTAGTCGACTCGATAGTTGGACTATATCCCTCGACAGTTTGGCTGCGGTAATTTCTTGCTAACAAGGTTGTGTATGCTTGTCTGATTTGTATCGATATTATAAAACAGTTAAAGCATGACATGTGTTTCGAGGATATATCAAGTGTATGGTCCCGAGGTTACTAGACATTATAAAATATACAACATTATGTGAGTGATGCTGTGTTAACAAATCCTCGAGTTGAGCATTGGAATCGTGCTCAAAACAGTTTAGTAACCTCGGGGCCAGGACTATTTCCCTGGAAACTTGTTATTTCCCTCAAACCCATTACTTTAACTATGTTCATAGCAATACACATGTAGAAGGGTACTAAATGCGATGAAAAGTGTTGTTGTTAATTGGGGTTTAAAGCCACGTTCAAGAAGGTGCTGATATCATGGCGTGTATGTAGCGTATGCATGCGTGTAATGATGTCTGCTTGTGCCAGTCTGGACATTTCACCAGTCTTTATAGTGCTAGTTCACCGGAATATCATGCCGCAGTTTGAACACGGATACTGCACTCAGTCACATTATACTGACTCCGAGTCGACCAGCCAAGCAACAACAAGTACCATAGTGCAACGTCTGTTGGTATGACCCCCCGCCCACGACCTTCCGCTTTCCAGGCCGACGCTCTAGATAACCACTACGCCACGGAGGCGGTCAACGTTGAAAGTGCATGCTTCTGAATTTCAAATTGGAACTATTTGACTAGACCAAATACGTGAACGTAGTTCCTTCTAATTAAATGCAACTATAGAAGCGATATTTTAGAATACATTCATTTAGACAACATTCAGCCGCGTCGGTTATGCTAAATGATTGTACTCGCAAAAGCACTTCATAGCAATATTGCTTACGTCTTTCCAGAGAGCATTGCTAACTTGTGTGCATTTAAATTGGTTATTTATCAGAAGAGAGGAGTCTAAGGGCATGCCATATCTGATTGAAAGACCGAATTCAGATATCGTTTGATCGCCAAATCGGAATTCATTCATGTGTCTTTGAATTATTAGAGAGCCCCGTCGATGGCTATAGGAATATGCATAAGGCTGCGCGTCAGTTGTGAACTGCAATTAACTCAGTGATTGCGAATACCGTATACCATGGCTATCAATATGTCATTAAGAGACAGTCGTTTTGAAAAACTGATGTTCGCACTGGGGGCTGGGGGGTAATTAAACACCACCGGTTCGACTTGCTAATGTAAAGGAGGGTTATGTTTTATGCAACGGGTCGTGCACACATGTGCCGAGTGCAATCATCTCAGACTCATCGGCGAACACGACTCGTGCAGTGATTTGTCTTACCTTAGTTGTGTGTTCACTGACACCTCTAAGGCCAACACACGTCTCGTTGACCTGTCAAACCATTGCAGTATCACCATTCCGCGATGATAAGTTATGCCCGCGTGACAGAGGTGATACACAGGGAGGGCAATACATCTGTTTTGATTGCTCAGAAGGCACTACATCTTACAGATGCATATTTTCTTAAATGCCCATCATTTGAATCTTGCATGCGTTTAATGAATGGAACATGCATACACATGCTAACGGGTCATTCAAGCTATGTTATTCCTTTGATAACACGTTCTCATATGCGATAGGACCAAGCACATACGATTTCAAAGACAACATAATGGCAATTACATGTAAAATATGTAAATTAAATTACTAACGTTCAGCTTTTGAAGGTATTAGTATACATTATGTAAGAACGATCCTGGTGTTTCTCCCAATGAACATTATAGTGAACGTCAATGCATGGATATATACTAATGTTTAGTTTCATTGTGGTGATCGCTAGTTAGTGCTGAATGTAGCCAATACTTGTCTGCACTTACTGGCTCTACTTGTCAACACGGAATGGGGAAAGTTGACCCACCCTGCCTGTTACCCAATGTAAGTTTAATGCAATTGCTGTCTTGAAATCCACTAACACAGCACTATAACATAAACGACGTTAGTCGCGTTAACGCATATACTTTGTATTCCGGAGCATATCCGTCCTAATGATTTGCAGAGCCGCCACCATAATAGCATCTGTTTTCTTGGCCCTTGATAGTAGAATCACGTTTAACGTGATCTATGGGCGAAGCGATGCAGTTGCATTGGCAGAAAGTCAAGACAAAACCATCCCGTCAATAGCTTACACACCACTTCACATTCGGCGACACGTGCATAATTTCTGTTCAGGGAGGCACGACATAGGTTTCGGAATACTGTTTCGACATGTCCGTCGAATTCGGAGCACAGGCGCCTGTCACACATATTGGAAACCCTCGGTAATACTATATACGGAAAGGTAGGACACTCGCTCTGTGAACAGTCCACCCCTCACTGCTTGTTAGCAATGGCATTTCGTTAACAGTGGTGCTATGTTATTAACCAGGAGTTGGTTTCGATCCTCAGACATTGTACTTTGCAAAATCATTCACAATACCTCGATCTTGCGTAATTTACTCGATTTCTTCCCAGTTTACTTCAGGTTACATCTGCCCTGCTTGGCCGCCTATATTCTCTATAATATATTAAGTTTGGTCGAAAACTAAGTCAACCTCATTTACATAATATTGTTATTAGATACAAGATGAGACAACTGTAATCAAGTTCAGAATCGAGATAATTGACGGTATAGAATATCTCGGTCTGCAGAATGATGATGATGGCAATTTGCAACGTTATTAATTAATAACAACATCTGGATATTGTAGCCTAAACTAAATGCACACTGTTGCAAACATCTCGAATGCATACCTTCATTCTGCAATGACACACACACCCTCAGGCAATCGCAATAATGAAACACTATAACTTCTTCATGAGCAAATCGGTAATGCAGTTCAATGAAATGGCTGCAAGGGCCACCGTTATCGAAGTATGTTGGCATAGAAACACATCAGCAGCACATCGGAAACCAACCTCGTCAAAGACGTTGGACAACTAAAATGGCCGTGATCATTAAACCAGCATATCCGATACAGATATGTCGACAGACTCACACGGGTCGATCGGTCGCACAACGAGCTTCTATCGATCGGTTGTATAATAAGTCGTAAGTAGGATCGAACG
>JAULBO010114656.1:0-10511 GCA_032355325.1 Clypeosectus delectus | reverse complement strand
GCATGTACGCTCACACGGTGCGATCTGGTTGGAATCGACGGATCTATACGACCGATCGACCCGTGTGAGTGGACCTTTAATAACAAGTAACGTTTAGTAACATGTTTGTTATTGTTGTTGATAATTGCGATTTAAAGATTCTTTTAAGAACGTGCTCCTATCATAGTATCGCGGCTTGTATTTATTGTGTATCTGCATAAGACTGCTCTTCTGGGTATTTCACTGGTTTTTAATAGTGCTAGTTCATTGGAATATATCATGCCGAAGTTTGAACATGGATACTCGAATCAGACATCTTATACTGACTTCGAGCCGACTGGTCAGTAATTGCGCTTTCCCACTTTAATGCTGAGCGCCAAGCAGGGGAACAATAAGTACCATCTTTTAACATAATTATATTGGTATGACGCGGCCGGGGATTTAAACCCACGACCTATCGCTCTCGCGGCCGACGCTCTAACAAGTCAAGTCAAGTCATCTTTATTCTCCACCACCCACGGTGGCACAAGAGAATACATAGTGATAATTCATTCATAGTATTTAAATACAACCAATACACCACGGAGGCGGTCTAACATAAATAATGTTTACAAAGCGCTCAGAAATTCGTGTACCCGTGTACTAGTATCTTAACAAACGGTGACCATACAATAACGTGTGGTACTAATGAGTTTAACAGTCAAGGTTTGTATGTTATTGTTCTGATAATACTGTATATGTATAATAAGTGACGTATACCGTCTCTAAGGCAACTACAAACGATGACGAGTGTGATAATTAGACAAGACGTTGCCATTGGCAACAATTATCACATTCTCAATTCTCCCGTATACTGGGAAAATTTAAAAGGGAAATTAGTTCGAGGTTATACAATTGTTCTTGCCAGGCAGGCGTTTTAAAGTGTGTATCATACAACATGGAGATACATTGTTGAATAACCTATTGGTATGTACGTTTTGCTGAACCCTGCAAATAATATGATAATAAAATATATTTTTTAATAATAGTAGTAGTAATATGGATATTTGTATATCGCAGAAGGCGCTGATGATTATTACCCCGGCCAATGAATCAATTCCCTTGGAAGTACAGTACTAGTATTATACACAGCCCAAGCTGCCATTTGCCAGGCCCTAGAGGGTTAGCATTCACATCAACATGTCTTCCTACCGGGTTACCATTCTCAATATTGCCCAGTATGATTAAAATGACAATTATATTTACCAGCAAAAAAGATAGGCATTTTAAAGAAAGTCAGTCAAATGTGTTCAGTTATCACAAATCATTTCAAGAAGCAGCCGTAACTATCCCTGTCTATACATAGAGATTATCGTATGTCTATTTCCATATCGTACCCTATATCGGCCCGAGACTCGGACTCCCATATTGGCCAGAGGGCCGTAGGCCTCCAACGCTCATCACGTGAAAAAATAATCTAGAGTTTTCGTACTTTCTCCTACGCATAGAACTGTATTTTCCACACCAGGGAGATCTGAATCACTCAATCAGTCATCGCTTGGCCGACTGAACTAATAAAAGCAAACACAATCGCAATAACATTTCGGATCTCTGGAGATGGTACTTCATCATTGATTGATTGATTTGTTGTTTAACATCTTTGCGAGAATAGTTCACCCATACGCGACGATCAACCCCGTGTGTATTAATGCATATCAATGTAACACACCGGTAGTGTTCTAAGTTACGTCGTACATGTATGCAGAGAAACCTATTTTAAATTTCAAATAAAAATCCTCTATTCTGTTAATTTGCAATGCCTAATTGCGACAGTCAGATTTACTTCTGCAGCTAACGTGAAATCCAATGAATTAATGTAATGATATACATATACAGATCAACGATCACACAATATTGAAGCGTTGTTAAGCTAGCTTTGGCTTAGATTTGCCTATACAGGCAGCATGCTTGATATTAACTGACGTGGTATAACACAGCAAATAACTATAGTGCACAGTGAAATCACATGGTACATATTATAAATGTAACGTACATACCAGTCCTGTATATGAATGTGGCCGTGAGAGGGTGAAAACGTCGACCAAATGAATATATGTGAAAGTATATAACCTTCCCGAGGCTATGGGACATTGTCAGTGTACTTCTTGTGATGGGTAGCGACAGTAGCGATAGGAGCGAGCGTAGAGGCGAGTACGGAATGACCCTCAAAATGTGCTTTCATCGACTTGCCTACGGGCGGTTCTACGCCACCCGAATCTAAGGACATTAGGAAAGTTTATTGTTTTGACCTCTGCAAAAGATAACCTTGCAATGGCGCATAGAAATGCATTTAGATTATTTTTCAGATAAGAATTTCAATATGGCCTAGTTGTTGTAGTTCTTACAGAAGGACGATTTGAAATCGATATAACTAGATAAACATAAAGGTAACATACCCAGAATGCATGGTCTTCATAGTATAGAGGGATTAACGAAGCAGAAACTATAGTATAACGTATGCAGGAATGTCTTCGCGATCTTCGTACGATTGGTATCACTGTTGTCCCCACAATATTCCAGTGAAATCACGACTGATCTAGGAGGGCCTGTCTGACATTACCGGATATCGTGACGTTACCTGGTTACATCGTCAGTTTGTGACGTCAGACAGTGCTATAGTTTCCCGCTTCTGACGGCTGGGCGTCATAGCTACACGTCAGTCGAATACATGTATTAGGTCTACTGTTGGATCTTAGAAGGACCTATCATATAGCGTAGGCTACACTGTCTGGTTCTGCCAATCTTGAATTACTACCTTCGGTAAAACGAGAGCTCAGAAATGGAAAGTAACAGAGAGATTTATATAATATAGGCCTTATTCGCAGGGAACGTTACGTCATCGATTTGTTTTCATACTGTGACGTCAGACGTAAGTATGTCATGAACCACATGCACGTGTTCTCTACCGTAGATGCGAAACAGCGAGCGTGCGTCCGTGATTCGAACTCAAGCTTTACCAATTTCTATACCCGGGTTACGTGTGTCATAATTGCATGTGTGCATTTCTCGTGGAGCTGAGAAATTGTGCAGCGAACAACTCGCACATACTAGTATTCAACAGGACGTATCGATGTCTTGTTTGAGGCCAAATAGAAGCGTCCAACTGTAATGGACCGACCGAGCTTCATTATCTGGTTACCCCTGTGGGACAGCTGTGCCAGGACAAAGTACATGTAAGCTACTGATTGTCAGATATATTTATATCCTGTAACATGCCAGTCAATCCCGGCAAAAAGAAAATGTAGGTCTGTGGAAAAAACAAGTTGTTGAGAATGATTGAATACCTTTACTACATTAGCACTTAGACAAGCCCACATAATTGTAATTGTAGCATTCAAAATGTAGGTGGGTGCTCTTTAAAATATGATCATTTGACTTGACGACCGAGAATGCAGTTAAAAGATAACCAATGCAGGCAATGTCTATATGCCACACTATATACTAGTATAGTACACAATCGCATCCAGCTTGACTGAAGGAAGGGGATGTGTGGCATATAGCCCTACATGTACGACTGATTTTCAGTCTGCACGACGCAGTTTGAGACGATTGTACATTTTCGGTCGCAGACGACAATTCGTCTTATAGTCAAGTTGAGCGACACCGTATATATAATAGTGCATGTGGTATGCGCCGTACATAAACGACGTGTAAGTGGGGCTCGCAACCCGTTCAATGACCATTCACTCGAGGCTATTTCTGTACGGGGAGCACACTTGAACTTGGAGTTATATCACAGGACAAACACACTCACAATGATTAACGTGACCGGCTACTCGCCATGGATGCAAAGCCTGGCTCGGGTATATGCGCTGTCGTCATGACTGTGCTAACAACAAGTGCTCCAGTCCCAGAGACGGGGAAAGTATAGGGGCCGACAATTCGGGAATGGGGCGAATGGGGCGAGTGGGACACCTGTTTGACGACCACATGGATAATAAACCACCAGGTGTCGTCCCATTCTGACAAATACCTCCAACTATCTGCTCGACAATGTCCCGTCTGCCATGTGACCACGGCACGTTTGTTCTGATCCAGAGGGGTTCATGCCCGCCGAGACATAATATGTAACCGCAGGCACCTCGCTCGCTGTGCTGGGTGCATGGGACACGGTGGTTTGTTCTGAAGGCGTTTGACCGCCATCACCCTCTCGGTGTATTTATAACACTCGCTACCATCACCATACATACAGCATGCCTCGATGCTCATCTGTACATCGCGTAGCAAAAATTCGATGTAATTCGGTGACGACCGGTTATCTAGCATAGCCACACTTAAGAGGCGTGCTGACCAAGGCTAGAATAAAACACCGATACTACATTATCAGGAGCTGTCTGACCTTGAACTCAGGTCTCGAACACTTTCATTGGTCATGGTGTACCGGCCACATGTAACAGCAAATGATCATGCATGCGTTAGATCAATGTATACACGCACACGAATTCGAAATAATATAAGAACAAATATGACGTTATATAATGTATAGTAGCCTATAGCCGAGAAGCCGAGAAACTCTGCAGCCTGTTTCACTAACGTGGTTAGCATGCTAAATTCGCTTTATATAGCGTGCTACGGTTAGCACGCTAAGCTATGAGTTTGCATTTCATCAATCTTACCATGCTCAACTTAGCATGCTAACTGAGCCTGAAAAGTTAGACTGCCAAAGACCAGTCTATACTTTAGTTAACATGCTAAACTACTTTAGCATGGCAGCATACACTGTACACAGTTCTTGGTAGAGTCTATGTTTAATTCAGTTTTGCGTATAGCGTCCATGCACGTCGTATATGCAGGCATATGGCATACTATCACGGCTTTGTTTACACATTTCATTGTCAAACATATAGTTCTACCTGAAAGTATGTACATGTATTGTGTCTACTGTCTACACAAGTGTTGCATGGGCAACCAGCTACAGTTTCCGCATTTCCCACTGGTTTTCAATATAATGTTATATGAATAACACGGTATTCTGACTGTGTTCAATGATGAGTGTTATCCCCCTTAGAATATTAGACTATATATATTACAATTCCGTGATATGAGCACGCCATTGAAAGCGGCGTTAAACCACAATTAACAACATCACAACAACTGATATACCGGGTATTCGGAAATAAAGTGCAATTAATGGCATAGTATCCTATGTGCATGTACTTTGAAGGTTTAACTCTAATTCGCTCCAAAACGACAACGTAACTGATAGTTTGTCTTTAAACGAATGATTGGCATTGAATGCTTCACACCATTGAATGCATGTATAGGCCTACATGGATACATCCGGGTACATACATGCACATCAATGTGTACGCCGAAAACATTCCCGATCGAGACGGCGTCCTTGTCAACGGAGGTCCTGTATCCAGGACCACGTTTCACGACGACGACGTCCTAAGTTAAGCTAGAGCTCCTAACCTTTTGTGATGACGCGCGGAGTAATACAATCAGCCTGAGAAAGAGGGTGCTCTTCATTCAAGACCGGCACATAACACTTCGCACGTGGACGGGGAATGGCACGCACGCACGTTACGTATGTTTTGCGCCAGCTGCTGCATTTCATACATCTGCCTCGTGCTTCCGTAACACACCGGGGGCGTTCTGAATGTCGTATGTATAGCCACTCGCGGTTTAAAACTAACCAAACATAATAATACATTAATTCATCTGGTTTTCGTCGAGATTGAATGGAAGCTATAACTAATGTACGTACATGTATACCTCACTGTTGCAAGGGCAATGCCCATTGTCATGAATCGATTAATGAACGCACGGACGCAAATAATTTGTAGCTACATAAGTATTCATTCGACGTATGTATTAGTATGTATATATCGTGTACATACTGTATAAAACACAGACACTACTTTGCAATATACGACGATAGGTGCAAGCAGTGCACTAGCAGAGATTACTGTAATCAATAATTATGAATAATATAAAGTAGACAGTATATACAGTATTGATCAGCTACTATAGTATATAAGCTGTAGAAACACGTACCGCAACATGAGATTCAGCATAGTTGTGTACTGCAGTGTTGTCATTAGAGATAATCACATGCAGTCATATTTGGATGTAGACTTAAATATGATACATGGTATGAATAAGGAAGCGGCTTTAGTTATTCTTTTAATGTATGCAGTGGTTTCGTCACATACGAAAACATGTATCTAGGCTATGCTACAGGCTCGAAAGGTTACATCGTACCATGTGGAAGTATAAGGCATAAGGTCATTAATGCATACCAGTATGTGTTGAATCATCGAGAGATCTCGGTATTTTGCAGATACTACGTATACAGACATTGTGGCACAGCCTCATAAAACCATATTTGACATTTTAACAGAATTGTCGACAATACCGCGCCTTTATGCACGGTCCACATCGCATCGTATCGTACAAACTACGATGCGTATTATATTTCTTCTTCATAAAACACACAATGCATACATGCCGGCTGTTATCTCGTTACAAGGATGATTTTCTCCACCATGCGGCGTGTCAAAAGACGCACAGTCAGATTTGCTCGCACTACATTATTTCTGTATTATCCGTACATAGAATATATTCACAGAGCATGAACAAGCATATTTCATCACTGCATTCCGGAATGTGTTATAATATTTAAGGCTCAAACGCAAAACAACCGGTTGGAAATCGGGAAGCTAAATTATTATTTACAAACGATGTCACATGGATTGGATATGCATTAATGTTTTGTAAAATTAAGGGAAACAAAATCAAACTGAGACTATATAATGTAATGCAATATTAGTGAGGTATAATGTATACCGTTATGAAACGCGATATTAACACAAACCTATATACATGTAGCAGCTCTATATATAGGTATTAACCAGCATCTCTCGAGACATAGTAGCAAGTGGTGTTCACAACGCAAATAAACATGTATGCCTACAGAATCATCGTGCATACAGACTATGATACTAGTATACAGTATATGTATCATATTTCCTAGGAATACCTTGTTCTAGGCAGACCCACAGAAGCGGTACGGTGAACTTTTTCTAAGGAGAGACGCATCCTAAATAGGAAGCATTTCAAAAGGCATTGTCAGTTGTTCAGGTGTATCCCAGTTTAATGTCAACCATGAATGACATATATGTCCACACGCATCTCGAGGGAGATGACTTTCTAAGTATATCCGCATGTCTTATATGTGTGTGATACTGCCAGAGACTTTATTTAAATGGTTAAAATGTGAAAATTAAACACTGTAGGTTAATTGTGGGCGTGTGTGTGTGGTGTGTGTGAGAGAGAGAGAGAAAGAGAGAGTGTGTGTGTGTGTGTGTGTGTGTGTGTGTGTGTGTGTGTCCGTGCGTTTTTTTTCTCTCGCAATAACATAATGTCCAGTGAACGTATAGTTATTAAATCGCCGGTGCAATTCGTTTGTCTTGTCCATAAATCATTGAACAGTTTGTGGTCAAGCATTTATCTCAACGTGGTTCACTCTATCAAAAGCAGTGTAACACAACTTACGCTGTGGTGAATAGGATACTTTCGACAGGCAATATTTCATGGGGATATCAATTATGCCATGACCGTACACTGCAGTAAGCCATGCTATGTCACGTGTCAAACATTATGGTCTTGTATGTATATATTATATATATACATAATATACATACAATCATTATGATGTCAATTGAGTGTTGAGTGAATATGGCGTTATTGATTTTCAAACTCGTGTAGCCTGTGCATAACGTCTATATGTCTATGCTAGTATAGTACATTTGGATGATTGATACTGAAATGCTTTCATAGAGAGAAAATAGTGTCGTTGTTAGGCCTATATACTATTTCAAATATTTGAATCATGTGAATGGTCGTGTCATTAATTAAAATTGATTATTTTGTTTAATAGTTCGCTACATGCAGTTGTATACTATATTATAGTAGATACATGTAGCTGCACCAATGTTAACCCGATATGTCTCTTGACATACTAGTATACATGTACGGCTTGCTATAAATAGGACAGTAATTTAATATTTTTAAATCACAGGTGAGAAGCACTCACTTCTGGTTCAAGTAGAAAGCCGGTGAAATGTCGTCTGCTAGCTTCGTGGTTTCCTGCCGTAAGTCCCGTCACTCTTCCCGCTTCTCAGCGCTGTCATTCCCAGTACTGTACGAACCATGCAATCTAGTCCAATTATAGTGCACTAGCGCGATCATACGATCCAACCTTTGCGAGGCCAGCGCGCATGCTCACATCGGAGCGAAGCAGACGACTCCCACATCAGAAATGGACTGACGTTTCCTGGGTGATAGACTATTTCTAGGACAGTTCCTATAGAAATACTTTTAGAAACTACTTGTACAGTACCTGTCCTTCCAGTTGGCATGTATCGATCCCGTGCCAAATCCTCGCAACCGAAAGGCGACATCGGGTTACTAGTATATTTGTTCGGTTTTCGCGAGAGGGTGGTTTCAGGGTGAGAGACTGACCCGAGGTCACGTTTCAGAAGCCGTTTGTTTGCGTTCGTCTACATGTACATTTCGACGCGAACTGTCTAGATGATAGCAATACTACTAGTATTTTGCGATACATTTACTGGTTGCCATTGTTTTCTATAAATGTTCAATCGTATAGTATTATTATTATTAGTATTAGTAGTAGTAGTAGTAGTAGTATAGTAGTAGTAGTAGTATAGTAGTAGTAGTGGTGGTGGTAGTAGTAGTAGTAGTAGTAGTAGTAGTAGTAGTAGTAGTAGTAGTAATAGTAGTAGTAGTTGTTAATTTGGGTTTAAAGCCGCTTTCAAGAACATGCTCATATCACGGATTTGATGTAGTGTACATGTACATGCATGTGTGCAGCAGTAGTATATTAGTAGTAGTAGCATCCTCGCACCCCAGGGGTACTACATTGTGTAACCCCTTGCACATGTATGGGGTAAAACTCGCGCGACTTTTCCATATGAAGTTCAAGGAAACATCTATCCAATGAAATTGATTGTATCATTTCTTGCTTAATAGGTATTTAAAAGTTCTCTAAATGATGGCGACTCGCGATAAGAAAATCACTAATTTATTCAAAACACACATAAAAGACGGTAATTAATAAATTGGTCGATGGTTTGGATGTGTTTAATGTGTTTGGAGATGGCTCGTCCTTTGTTATCGAGCCTTTCAGACCTTTTTCTCGGACAAAAACAATTCAATTCGGAAGCGAGTGTTTGAAACGAGTGAAATCTTTACATCGGAAGTGCTTATTGGAGGTACATCCCTTTCAGATCACCAGCATGCTTGTGTTATACTGTTTGTGATTGGTTACTTAGAGGGTTCTAGTGGAGGTAGGAGTATAGGGAGCTCAGAATATTTTAATGCATTTCACGTGACGTAGTGGTTAGAGTGTCGGCTCGGAGCGGAAGGTCGTGGGTTCAAATCCTCGGCCGCGTCATACCAATATACTTTTTAAACGGTACTTGTTGTTCCCCTACATGGCGCTCAGCATTTAAGCGGAAAAACTGGTCGGCTCGGTGTCAGTATAATTAAATGTGGTATCCATATTCAAACTGCTGCATGATATTCCAGTGAACTAGCACTATTAAGACTGAAAAATACCCAGACCTGCACACAGTCATAATGCACATGTACACACATGCCGACACTAGAGACCGTGATATGAGCACTTAATTTCAAGCGTCTTAAATTTACACCCCAATTAACAACAACAACGATCATGGATTATATGTCGTTCCTTCTGCGGGCGCGGATTCGGGTCGTGTAAGCTTACTGGTGGGCATCGTCGAAGGCATCTCCCCCAGGGAACAGTAGCTTACTCCATCACTACCCTTCCCAATCTGGCAAGCATATTTACACCCTGTACGCAGAGTGAGTTCTCTCCCAGTGTTTCTATTTTGAAATCAACCAATCAAAACATGTGTTTCTAAAGCGTCCCGGCCGTGTGTGAAGTACTGAAGATGCTTGTGTATTATGCCCTTATAAAGTAAAACCGTAACTACGTGTATAGTTGTTGTGAGTGGCAAACTAGACGGAGCTTACCAGGGCGAATCTGTTTGAACTATCATCACCGACAATACGGCTTTGATCTCACTGACTTTTAAAACTGTGCCAGAAACTATGGCTTGTGAATGCAAGGGATCTAATGAAGCGGACAAGTTAGGTCACGAGGCCTAGGCAAGATGGGAACCATGCCGCTTAAATTTAACAAGCCTGTCACCATCTTCATCTAAATCAGAAATACCACATTATACATGCGAGTAGATTCCATCGAGCTGTTATATGTGTTGCCAGTGTTATTTTCGCACGATTGCTCATTGAAAATGAAGATAAATAGTGTATTCATTCTTTCTGTTGTAGTGTATTACTAGTAATTGTTTCTGTTGTAGATTGATTTGCCTTGGCCCTTGGCCAGTTTGTATCTTGTTTAAAGGGGCAAGATCATACTTGCACGTATTATTTTTTATTTTTTTTATTTTTCTATATAATATTAGAAGTTAGTAAAAAAA
>JAULBO010114545.1:0-10513 GCA_032355325.1 Clypeosectus delectus | reverse complement strand
AACTACCCACCAGACCGACATGCGTTTCTGTGATCAACCGTGACCAACACCTCGTGTCGGTCTCGCGTGGATAAACCGACCATTGACATGTTGAAATATTTGTCAACTTGCTCCTGTTCTGACATGTTACGGCATGAGTTTGAGAGTTTGATCAGCTGAAATTTCTCCCATTGACACAGTGCTGTAACTTGAGGGAAATCTCAGCTGGGTTTGAGTTTTTACTCAATTTTCAACACTGAAAAAAATGTTACATTTTAGAATCTGCTGAGCAGTAACTTTATCCCCAAATGTAATAGTTTTCCGATACTTGTAATTTTGTTCGCAGTTGAATCAGGTTGACTAAAAACGGACAACTTGGAATAGCAAAATACATGCTTTTCAGCACTTCTTGTCTGTTCTAGTCTAGCTTGATGTCTTGTCCAAGCTCCCTCTTGTGAAGGTACTTTAAAATATCCCAAAATCTATTTTTTTTAATAAACAGGTTTTGTATATACATGTATATGAATTCAGTGTCGTTGAAAATATGAAATGATTTTTATTTTGTAGAAATGTATTATATAGATATTTATTTTAGCAGACAGCACACACACATAATAATAAATACATTGCTTTGTAATATAAACAAAAGATATATATTTAGAAACATGTTGTTGTGGGAGGTTTTAATAATGCAGTTCGGCGCACATATACTAACGTCAAGGCTGGGTTTATTAATACAATTATGAGCTTCTGATAAATCGATGGTATCGAATGCGACACTCTAGCCTAACAGAACAAGAAGAGCTACATTGGCTTCGTCAACACTCAGTATCAGTTCATTGATTATTCTCCTAGCAGTCGAGAATTGACTACTTTCTCAACTAACTTGGAGATAACAGGTAGGTTGGATAGGTTTTCAATTCATCCGAGTCTAGAGATGGTTTCTTCAGCAATGGCTTGATATTTGCTTTCTTGAACTGGGAGGGTACGATTGATGAATCTAGACTGGAGTTGACGATGGACTGGAAGACAGGAAGGAGAATGTCAACGTGGTCTAGCAGTATTCCGGTGGAAATACAGTGTATATTTAAGCACTTTTCACGTTAGTTAGTTGGTTTGGAGGTTAACGCCTCTGTTACGAACTTACTGATGTCATGGCTTGTATGTGTATAATATGTCGGAATGTACAATAATTATCCCGGTATTTCCAAAGTCAGTTTAGTGCTATAGCTCACAGGAACATCACGCCGCAGTTTCAACACGGAATTTTGATTTAAACATATTTTATTCGTCAGAAAAGGATTGGAAAAAAAATAGCAAACAGAGCTGTATTGCAGACACAGAGACAAGAGGACAGTAATATGTACATACACCACGATTATGGAAATATATACATGGATACAAGATAGTTATATTTCAGAACATAGATACATTTGTGTGAGTAGTCAATAGATATGTAATTTTAACAGCGCTCGGATTGTCTTTTAACAGTGTGAACTGCATGGAATATAGCTATACAAACGTTAGAAGGTAAATCTGAATTTCCGCACAAGAATACGTATAGTACTACAAATTGCTGTATGAGGAACACGTCACAATACTTGTATAGTTGTGTGTGTGTGTGGGGGGGGGGGGGGGGTGGTAGATTTATCGTGGCGTCAAGGTAAGTGACATTTACGTTGTTTCACCAGGCCATTATAATGCGACATCTGTCTGGCGCATAAGCAATAGTTGTAAATGAAAATATAAATGTCTATAGGCATATATCGTCAATTGCGAGTGTTGATGTTGGTAGTGTTTAAAATGTGTTTTATAATTATGTAAGTATATGCACATGCACACACGAAAGTCTATCAATTATCAGTTGTAATTGTTCGTGTTTGTATTGCTAATGTGTTTATGTATGCACAATCAAATATTCTTGAACCTAGCTACAGTCATAGCTTGAGTTTTCATTCAGAACATTCTCATTCTCATTCATTCTCATTCATTCTCATTCATTCTCATTCAAGGTTATATTATAACACGCGTACCTAATAGTGCGTGATCACCCAAGCGTGGTCAATACTTTCCAGTCTGTTATCTTCCCAGTTCCATAGGGAGGACTGCGATGTTGTGTCCGAGCCGGTAGGTGCATGACATGCCAGTAGGTTGTGGCGAATGTCAATTTCCAGTTTGATTTCATGTACACTAATGAATTGTGACTTGCGAGTTGTGTCACTCTGAAGCCTCACTTCAAAGTCATGGAATGCGTGTTGAATTTATACCAACAGGAGCAATATTAGTATATCATTATCTCTCGGCAACGACAACCACTCGGCCATGCCCTTCGTGAAGATGTGTCCTATGCTTGTAATACTATTCGCATAACAGCTTCTTCAAGTGTTGAACTCAGTCTGGATACATTGTAGTCTTCATTTGAAGTTGATATGTCTTTTGGATCTGAGAATCCACCACATGCATACAACCAGCTCGGCGTCTTCGTTCGGTGCCATCAAGTATGGCGCATGTATACATGTGCATGTCTTATAACACGTCATCAAGCTGGTTTCGGTTTCCCCTCTCAATAATATGGGACAGTTGAGCTTTGTTTGTGGAACTGAGGTTTCCATAAATGGTGGCCAGTGCTAGAGGTACAGGGCTCAATTCTTTCTTGCGGAGATCATCAAGTTGTATTTCGTGTCCAGATTCCACTGAAACAACAGGACCTGAAGAGGTCTCGAGGTCTCGATCGGCCTTGTATTTGTGTGGTCTTCTGCTTGTCTACTGTGATGGTAACCTCAAATAGAGAGGCGAATGTTTTGGGCAAGGGTTAGTAGAAACTGGTCACAAGTTTGTCATTCACAAAGCTTACCAGCACCTCTTCATCGGTCTTCTTTTCCCCCAGTAGACTCCCTGTGATCTATGTTGCTAGATATACTGATGTATTGCTCCTGTTGGTATCATTTCAACATGACTTCCATGACTGAAGTACAAGGGTCGGTGATAGAATAGTGTTAAAACCATTAATTATTCAAAATATAAATATACATAATTATAGGCTCTATATTTAATATAGATCTAACAGAAAGCCATTTATTTTTAAATAAATAAAATATAATAATAATTTATAAAGGTGGCATGCTATCAGTCTAGGTTAATCTCGGCTTGCAAACATAATATAACGTTATACCGGTATTATAGGTTTGCGAGACGAGAGTAACCTACATGTAGACTGATAGTATGTCTTCTTTATAATTGTATTAATTTTGGGGTGTTTTAATGGCGTTTTGTTAGATCTGTAATACATATCCAGCGTATATATCATAATATGTACATTTATATTTTTAATAATTATTGGTTTTAACACTATTATATCACCGACCCATGTGCTCTGAAGTGTGGCTTCGGTGTGGCACAACCCGCAAGACATAATTCGTTAGTGTACCTGATATCAAACTAGAATATGTCATTCGCCAACACTTACTGGCATGTCATGCACCTAACGGCTCCGACACAACATCACAGTCCTCTGGACTTGTGATGCCCCGAGGTTCTATGATCGGCAGAGATTGTAAAACTGTACAAACCCTCATCGATTGAAACGACTCAGCCCCGGGTAGGGCCGGGACAACTATTGAAAAGTGCTAGTCGACTATATGTAGTTGGAGTCGGCAGTCAACTATTAATCGATTAATCGTTCTATATCTTATTTTGCTCACCTCGAGAATTGTTTCCTGTTTCTGAAAAGAGAAAGAAATGGCCAGAAATGTAGCTACGGTGAAATCCATGGCGACCATCTTTAAATCCAAGATGGCGGCTACACAAGTGAAATGCGAGAATGCCAACCTACTTTTTTTAATAGCCCAGATGAATACGAACATTTTGATACATGTACAGTATATGTTGCCATATCCTACCCGGGAGCCTGATCACTTTCAAAATTTCTGAGAAATACAATCATTCAGACTATATAAATAAAACCCCAAGAAAGTAAAGACATTATGGACAGCATGAACAGTAACTACATTCCTCTCAAAAGACCTGTTTCGATGAATCAGATAGTTTAGGGTCTGAATCCGCTCTCATGAGAGATAGGGGAGATAGAAAGAGGGAGAGGGAGGGACCAGATGGGGATGGGCTAGAGAGGGGAAAGGTATGCGTGGGAGTAAGCCGAGAAGCTCCTGTCGTCATATCGGCGTCAAGCTAGGTTGACGGCAGAGGGGAAGGTCTATCAAAAGTGGGACGAGCGCAGTGGGACGAGCGAGCGCGATCGGCGTAACTGAAAAATATGGCATGCACTCGCAAATACGTTGCTATAGCATGATAGAGTGTCCATTTATCTATCTATAATGCATTTACTTGTAACTTCATAACGTATAGGATAATGACGGATTGGACGGATACAGACGACGGGGGTAGCGTCCTCGAATCATTTTAGCGTGAACAAGTATCCAGCTAATCAGAGCGTATGTACTCAAACCGTTGTTTTCGATTTTATGACGTCATGTTGATTGTACTTATATATCATAATTATTGTAACAGCAATCCATGAAAATGTTATCATACTAGTTGTATTAATAATATTATTATTAATGTACACAATGAGCAAATCATAGTATCCTTAGCAAAACATATTCATCGAGCTCAATGTCTTTTACACCACCGTATACGTGTACATGTAAGTTCGCTCTGATTGGCTGGATATTTGCTTGCGCTAACCATAACTAGAGGACAGTGAACATTGTTACACACATCGTTTTCTTGAGTCAAATCCGTCAATACTCTACCAACAACCGTTATAATGGCCACTGTATCAAACTACACCAACGTATGCGCGAATGCATGCCATACTAGTATTTGTTAGTTACGACGATTGCACGGTCGGCCGATTGTACTCGTCCCCGTTTTAGTAGTACTTCCTTACTAGAGTGGGAGGGGAGGGAGGGAGAGTGCGAGAGAGAGGGAATGGGGGTAGGGAGGTGGAAGGGGGGGACGAAGGAGGGACAGTTACCGTGACGAAACGACTGTGGAAAGATATTTGTCGGCAAATTGTGTTAAGGTAATCACATTGTAGACAATTTGTTTGCTTCAGAGGTAGCTCTCATGCATATCTTAAAGGTTAACAGCGGGATGAAATTATACATTCTCCTCCGAAGGAAAGTACCGACGATTGTAATAATTGTCCTTGGCTGTCTCACCGTCATCTGGAACAAGTCTTTATTTATAGGTAAGCATATTTACTGAATTCAGTCAATGTATAATAATAATATAAACACATGTTTTAGGGTATTAGTATGTAATCCAGTAGTATGTTTGGTGTGAATAAAATGTGTTAGCTTTCAACTAAATAATATTTGGTTCGTTACCCAGAACGTGTATATAGCTATTTCATTACGGTCGTCTTGTTGTATTTTCCCTTTATTTCCTACAACCATTTCCACAAATTAGTGTCAGTCCCAAGATTCAAACAAAATGCATGTGTAAATAATTAAATGTGGTGAATGCACGTATAGTCAACATGGCCGTGGCCGCGAGTTCCGAAGCACTACCATGAAGACAGTGAGGCAGTGGTTAAAGCGTCGACCCGGAGAGTGGAAGGTCGTGGGTTCAAATCCTCGACCGCGACATACCAACATACGTTAAGAGATGGTGCTTGTTGTTCCCCTGCTTGGCGCTCAGCACTGGTCGGCTCGGGAGTCAATACAATGTTCAGATTGCGGCATGATATTCCCGTGAACTACATGTAGTACTATAAAGACTGGTGAAATACCTATATACAAGCATGTACAAGCCCATCCTCGCACCCCAGTGGTACTTTATTTCGTATACACTACATTGTGTATGGTACAAGCCATGATATGAGCACGTTCTTGTAAGCGGCGTAAACCCCAATTAGCAACAATTACCATGAAAGTGACACCATTGTTGTTTAACATTCTCTTACATTTGTAAATATACTAGTAGTCCGAGTATACCTCATTACACAGAAACATGAAGTATTAGTATATAAATGGGAACAAATGATAATTAGGTAATGAATAATGTGTTTCAGACACTTATGGAATTAACAGGAAGACTGTCCTCGATAATTCCACACATTCTGAAACACCAAGCCAGAAGCCGACGGTTGTCCACGAAAATGTCATGTCTGGATTAGTCACAAGAACCGGTCACATGGAAATGGAATGCAAGCGATTGAAGGCGAGTGAGAGTGCGAACGTACACAATGTCATGATTAACAGACAACACCATCTGGCTTACTGTTATATACCGAAATGTGGATGTACGTTTTGGAAACGAGTCATTCGCTTTCTGAACAAGGACTATTTGGGGAAAACCATAACATCTCCTTTTCAAATCCAGCGTAGGTATACCCACAGCGAGAAGCAATCTAACCCCGACACGTTCGCACCTTTTCACGGAACTCAAGATCTGACCCGAAGATACACAAGATTCATGTTTGTCCGCGATCCCTATGCCCGACTATGGTCAGCATATGTAGATAAGTTCTACCTGCCAGATTTCTGGGATCGTGCCAAATCGACCCTCCGTGTTAAAAGGCCTTTTCATCCATTTACGTGTGTGCACGATGTCAGTTTTAAAGAATTCGTAAACTTGTCCTTAACATCGGATGAACCCCATTGGAATCCTATGCATTCATTGTGTAACCCATGTGCGTTTAAACCTACAATTATAGGTATGCTTGAATCTTTCGGCTCCGATACGAGATATATTCTACAACAGGCAAATTTATCTTGGATTGTGGATAACTATGACCACGATACCCACGTTGAAACCGAAATAGTAACGCTGATTAACTACAACATTGGACTAATGTCTTATGTACCTACGATTAATAAGTGTACTTCTAAGTTGGGAATCTTTCAACGTTTATGGAAGACATTTCAAATCAGCGGGTATCTTCCTGCCACCGTTCAAGCACCGATGCTTCGTGATAATACAGCAACTGCCGAATTCACCCGAATAGTTCTTAGCGAGTACCGGAAAAGACCGAATACCCCCGAAGCGTGGAAGAGGCAGAGACAAGAGTTTATGATTGCTGCGTATAAAACAATTTCAGCATCGACTCTGAATTATGTGAGAGAAAAGTACAGCCATGATTTCACTTTCTTCAACTATGACCCAAGTCCAATAGAACTGTTTAACAACAAAGTTTAAACAGTGAATGTGGAATGTTTATAAATAACGTGTACATATGGAATGTATGTACTATTACAATTACAATTTACGTCACTATTGTTTGTTCGGCATTACGTATGTACTACTACTTTATAAGAGTAGTTGTCATCCAGTTAGTATTACTATAAAACTGGCAGCAAAACTGTACAATCAGACATATAGTACACACAGTTGTGATAGCAGTGAAAGAATCTTGAAAGCGGCTCTGAACACCAATTTATCAACAATAAACATGCAGCATGGACCATAGTATGTATCTCCAGCATTCACATGATGGATGCTGTTGATAATTGGGGTTTAAAGCCGCTTTCAAGAACGTGCTCATATCACGGTTTGTATGCAGTGTATGATTGATTTGTTGCTTAACGTCACTGCGAGAATATTTCACTCATGAATACGCGACGAGCTTGTGCCAATCTGGGTATTTCACCAGTCTGTTTAGTGCTAGTTCATTGGAATATCATTCCGCAGTTATACACATTATACTAACTCCGAGCCGACCAGTCCTTGCTTTACCTCCATTAATGCTGAGCGCCAAGCAGGGAAATAGCAAGTACCATCTTTTAACGTCTTTTGGTATGACGCGTCCGATGATTTGAAACCACGACCTTCCGCTCTCCGGGCAGACGCTCCAACCACTGCGCCACGGAGGCGGTTCTTATAATGATGGATCGCTGTATGTGTGTGTACTATGTATATATTATTTATTTTAATGTTATCCCCATTCTATCACCGAAACTGAATTTAGCATATCAGATACATTCAGTAGGAAGCAACACGGTAGCGATTGACATGTTTATTTCTTGTCTGTATGTCTACATTACACTTCCCGATTGATTTTGGTTATGTAATGTCATCCATACACGTGCATGTATGTATGTATGTATGTATCATTGTATGCTAAACCGTGACCATATAGATCAGGATCAATACTTATCGTGGTATTTATTTTTAATTGCAAACATTTTGTTAATTTATTTGCGTGTAGACTAGAAGTTGAAAGTAATACAGGCTGAACAAATAAATTATAAAAATAAGCCAGATACATACTAGTATTATGATAACATACTAGTATAATTATGATAGGTTGTTGACTACTAGTATTTATAAATTAAATGAGAAATTGGTAATGAGAAACGGTACAATAACTATCTTTTACTGCCGTGTTAGTTATTAATTTTGCAGTATAATTATGACACTCACTTGGAATCGAGCGCTATAAATAGTAATTCAAATTACTAGCGTATCTGAAGTGGAAAGCAGGTTAATTAAATTCATATATGATTTCCAGAACACACTAATGCATGTACTGCAAGAAGATTAGCAATAAGTCATATGTTTGGACCTTCAGTGATAGCATAGACTATTAACATGAAATCATCTCCAACCGCAACTTTATGCAAGAATACTTTAAACTTGTCTACAGACTATCCTTTTATATAGCACGGTGAATTGGCTAAGAATGAGGACAATGCTAGATAAAGCGAACATAATTATAATAAAGCCATCACGGCTGGACCGATTGGCCGGGCCTTTGCTTACAGGAGCCTCTAAATGGAACCCTTCGTTGTCCGCAGACCTTTTACGTCTGTAGTTTGTGCAAGAGCTTCCGTCACAGAGTCCTAAACATAGGGTGAAATTACACTCGAATCGCAACTGAGCATCTCCGGCCAACTTGAATGCCTTGAAGTAAGGACTGACGGACTTTAGTCCACTGGTGACGAATCCTTCCGACTGAGGGAATACGAGGCCATCGCCACATCCAGCCCTGAGTATGGCATACCTTCTCCCAAACTGAACACCCACAGCATCGCAAGACACGGGTTTCAGCCCCAGTTCCGTCGCGGTTCCATTGGTCTCCGCCTGTAGTCGAACCTTCCTCCTCAGAGGCAGGGGGCCCAGTATCGGAACGTCTAGGACATCCATCACCTGCACCTCGATGACAGACTGGCTGTCGGTCCCTTGATTCGACTGGATTTCCTTGGACGCAATCAGGGTGACGGATGCCGATGATGATGAACTTCTCGCGGATGCAAACATATCGAACGTGCAAGTCACTTGGAAGTCCTTCCTGCATGCATGCACGTGTTCAATGGCCACCTGTATTAACACCGTGTACACGGCGGAGTCGCCGCTCTGCCTGAAAACGCACAGCCTACTCGAGTCGCTTTTGTCGAAAGAGTTTGCTAGATGAAGGTTTACGTTGTCTGTAGTCGAGAAGGCGTAGGTGAAGCCTCCGTAGCACACGGCTGATGCTGTTAACGACAGGTCTGTGATGATCTCGATGAATGGGTCGTCATCTGATACGGAACCGCAGTGGGGCACCATCTTCACGATATAATCGGAATTTTTGTCCAAGGCACATGCTGGCGTTTCATCGGAGGGCGTCGCAGGGCCTGGCACAAACGTCCGTGTACGAGAAGTGATCGTAGAAGACGTCCCTGTCGATATGCCTCTTGTAGTCTCCATCGACGGAGGGAGCGCCGTCACTGTAGCCTGTGGCGTTGTGTAGGCCGCTGTGGTATCTAGTATCTCTCGAGCTGTGGTCAACGGTCGATGACGCCGCTTACGCTCCACGGTTAGAATATCCTGTCTCTTGGGAAGAAAACACTCCACAGAATACGATAACATATCGTTACCATCATAGGTGTAAGAAACTAGTGCGTGGTAACTTTCCATAGAAAAGTTTCCAGGAATGTCGAAAGGCCCTCGAAATATGCATGGCGATTCATCAATGTCGAAATAGAAGCCTTGTGGGTAATACATGTGCATTATATTGGCGTCAGACTCCTCCACTGGCAGATCTATGTATCCGTTTTGACATAATACCTTTACTTTGGCCCCGATCAGGGGTGAATCAATGGAATAAAGAACCATAGTTGTTTCATTTTCGTGTTGACCGCAAACGTACCGAAGAGAAACCGCGTTCTTCCTTTCCACTGGCAGATGTTCCTGTAAGCATTAATGGAATCAAGATTAGAACGTACCAGTGAGCGAGTATTGAGTGTTACTTCACTGCGCGAATCTTTCACACATTTGCAACAAAAACAAATGGAAAATTGCATTAACTTATAAGAGCATAAACAAGACCGTCATTCATCTACATAATGTTGAAATCAAATGAACTTAAAATGAACTTTAAAATTAAATATGTACATTGTAGCACATATATATATATATACAGTTGAGTATTAATTTGACATCCATTATAACAAAAAATTAAAAGTAATTTATATTATACTGGCCATCAGGTACCTAAAAACAACATATCTTGGCCTGTTGTTGTTGTTGTTGTTAATTGGGGTTTAAAACCGCTTTCAAGAACGTGCTCATATCACGGCTTGTATGCAGT
>JAULBO010114100.1:0-10515 GCA_032355325.1 Clypeosectus delectus | reverse complement strand
CCTGTCACTCAACAACATTGCCTTCCGTGGTGTATCTTTACATAATACTCGTAAAAGAATGTGGTAACTATAACGTACCGGATTATATAACAGATCTTATTGCTCTAAAAGGTAGGCCTACACATTGTCACATACAGTACATACATGTCTACCGTAAGAGACATCATATAGAATTTCTTTTCATTCCTGGTTATATTAGATCAATTTACCAGATAATCAAATTGGGAAGAACAACGGATTCATCTATGTCATTCTTGACAATTGAATTTGTCCGTGCATCAGACTACAGAAACAAAGGTTGTTGATTTGAATCATTTTGGTAACATTTGGTACCATCTCGAAAATTAACAATTATTGGGATTCATAAGTCTCTGTACAATAATTATGCAAATTGTATTTAGTTACTAGTATCAGTATCAGCCTTGAGTTCTCTTAAAAACTGGTCAATAATGATGTTTAATGTGTACGTGCTGCTACATGTTGTTTCGTTCTATGTAAATACATCTCACATCTGCATGACTGTGTCTGTCCTCTCAGTGTTCAGCTCACCGAAAGAACATGCCGACAAAGATGTCCAACCAATGAGAAAATATCCGCTACAACATTCTCTTAATCTTGTGCTAATCTCCAGGAAAACACGCCGAGACTGGCAATAACAAACATGAGGCACAAAACAGAGATCATTAACGGACTTAAATTCCATCGTTTGCGGATTGCACACAGCGAGAAACACAACAATTCGCTAAAAGCCGATCTCAAACACAAACACATTCGCAATGGTCAAAGAGAGGTAATGTCAGTCGGGGTTGTTCCAACTGACTGGGAGAAAAAACTTTGCTGTTTTGTTTGAGTATGCGTACCGCATGTCGACTATGGATGGACGAGTTGTCGGAAGGTAACACTGGTTCTGTAATCGATGTCACATGTGACAACTTCAAGAAGACATCCAGGTCATTGTCAATGACATCTATATGTGTAAAGTAAAGTAGCTCTCTGTGATAATCAATGAAAGAAAATTGTCATTGAAAATACATATATAATACAGAACTTCTTTGAAGATTCTTTGTACATATTTAACTTTCTATCTGCTGTAGGCAAGCAGAGATGCCCAATATGACAGTACTTATAATTATTTCAGCAAGGAGAGGGTTATATTTTAAAGTTACCATCATATTAAAAATTATACCATGCATGCATGGGGTCAGGGACCAAATACATGTATATGAATACTAGTAATTAACAGCATCATCATCATCATTATCATCATCATCATCATCATCATCATCAGTGATTCAATGTGGTGTTATGACTTTACTAACATTATATACAGCTGTATTGTGTTACAGGACTGAGTATATACTCTATACATTAAACTTTGCACATTGCCTAATTGGAATCACATTTTTCAACAATGTGGAACTCTTCTTAGAAAGGAAGGTATGATTGTGAGATACAGTTTCTGGACAGTTTTAAAGAGTAGATATTATCATTAAGATTTCATCAAGTTTACACTTAAAATTACATTTCCTATATGAAGTTACTGTTTATTGTTTGCCATTTTTGTGCAAACAGTCTAGAAAAAAAGGGTACTTACATTTAGAAAATGGGATACCTTTATTATTTTCTTTTTAAATTTCTAATGATTCGTTATCATTAAAAAAAAATTAGTATAGAAAGACGAGGAAAAGCAATAGTTCTGATGTTAACTGAGCAAGATGAGGAGGTCATGATGATATGATATACATATTGTACAGAGGTCATGACTCGTCACTGCCGCAACATACACACTACACAGAGGTCATGTCTTGCAAGTTCAAATGGTCATTGGTCATTGCACACAGTTCTTAAAATTGGACGTTATTTTTCATGTGATACTAAAATCAACTTCTTCTAACATAATTTTCATATATATTTTATCGGTCTTTGTGTATTATCAACTACAGCAGCCATATGTTCTAAATCCAGATCACCCCATAACTTTTCTATAACAGGAAGTGACGTCAATGCCACGATTTACACCCCTGACTACTAGTATACAGCTTTCGTGATACGCCGACCAATGTACAAATACGCATCGTGAATACAAGGCAACATCATGAGACGGTGTTAAAACTTGACACGACCATATCATTATCATAGGTGGATTTAAACAAAAAATTACATCAAAATAATGTTACCTTGGTATTTGGGATATTATCAGCTTCATTGCATCTTCGCCCATCATTTCAAGCAACCCTCGTTAGTTTTCGCATACATTTGTTTATACTATTACCACTTCGAACCTTGCTCATTTGACCCTTAATTAAAAATAATATGTCGATTCATCAAACATTTTATGAGCAAACCCAGTACGTTACAATCTGCATTAGTTCCCACCAACCACATCCGTCTGGCTGTGCGAATACATATACGCCAACATCAGACAGAGTATAGAGTCTTCACTGAGACAAACACAATAATCAGATCTGAAGTGGGACAATGTTTATCATTTGCCATCGGGAGATTGTTTGCCCATAATTCGAGGCATGTCCCATGTTTGCCGCCATCTTGAGAAGGTAATCCTGGGAGTTATTGCTGGAATATCCGCGGTGTGGCTTCGATGCCTCGTCGTGTTTGCCACGTGCAAGAGTCAGTTACATCTGGAACCAACTATAGATACCGAAATGTTAGACAATGTGTTACAAGTGCCACCGGGACGGTCCGAGCATTATATCGGGTCCAATACATTGTAATAGCATGTTATATATAGTTGTAATATGTAACTATGCAAGAAAGAATATGTATCTTATTTTGATAACAGGAAGGTTAGTAGTGATTCATAATACCCAGTTTTAAAACACGTTACGAATATTATCATACATTTTATGATAACATTACATTGACCTCTGATGAAGTAGATCAATATAATTATATTTTATTACAAGAGTATAATTTCTAACGAAAATAAAAAATGGGAACGTTTACAATTTCTATATATTATGTTAATTTGATTGACGTCAACTTTATGAACATTGTGAAAACACTCGTGAAATATGAAGTCGCAATCTACATGTAATAATACAATACAGTAATCGACATCCCATGTTAGTGTCCAACTATTATTTGTCACTACATCATGTATATGTTGTATATTTTATTTAATTTAAAATACTAGTAACATCCGCGGATATGATTGACATTTCGATGTTATACTAGTAATACTATAGTAAATGCTGGATCGTACAATTCACAAGAATTGCATATCCATCAGCACCGAACTATAGAAAGCCAAATATTAAATATAATACAATTGTTGTCCGGTATCGTTGGTTAATTGCATCGTTGGTTCAGTACCATGCATGTACCATGCATGTACGTGTTTTCATTTTTGGCTTTTGTCTTCGTTAGATTAGATTTCTTGAAGCGATTTTCAAACAGGGATGGAGACTATATTATCTTTTATTTTATTTTGTATCGCGACTATGCTACATGATGCTATATATACCCTTAATAATTAACCAATCAATCAATCTCATGGACATCTATACCCTACAACATTTTACACCATGAGGTAATACTATCCTTATATAATTATAATTATTAATAACATGGACAGCATAGTAATTAATACATGTATACAATGTATACACATAGATAATCTCAGCCGATATCAAACATACAAGTAACACAACTCACAAGTCCAGTATAAGTAACACAATCCATTTCTGACAAGTGTTTATGTATTTATGCCCACACAAATGTATATGTAGCCTGTACAGTGTATACTAGTACCCACCAACACATTAATGTGGGGTTAGAGCCGCTTTAGGATGTTTGTACTCACATCACTGCTTGTCAGTCTATAATATGGCAGGAGCAAAAACATGCAACATCCGCAGCGCCGAAAGTTGCAGTAAACCTGCGAGCACCGACTGGCACAGTTGACGAGCCAAGGATGATAAGTGCACTGCCAGATGCAGTACATCTATAGCGCATCCTATCATAACATGATTGCGGTCGGAGTGTAATATTCGCGAACGTTGATGCAATATTGGTGTATAGCTCGTGATGCGTGCGTGAGTCAATAATACACTTCACGTGCACGTACGTGCATGTCTGAGTGTATGCTTAAATTGGAACCGGGGTGTTTCTTATTAAGACGAACATTATGCACCAGAATGAAAGCGGACATATCCTATTATACTATAGTACCCCCAAAGTAACCATGCACGCAACGTATCAAATAGAATCATACATGTATATACTTATGACATATTGTGTCAACATAATTTTTATGCAATTAGGTCCATAGGCCTTCATGAAGTATAAAGGGCATATACAGTATATACATACATGTATGTCATAGCCAGTATTATTATTAATATGAATGCCAGTATAAGTATACCCTATAGCTATAAGATCAAAGGAATAGTGTGATCATTGCAATGGCATAATATTATAATGATCACCCATGCAAATGCTCATCTAAATCACAGTATATATAGTGTCCCACATACAAAGTAAAGGTCGAGGTCAATGAAACAGTCACGTGACGATGATGTTAAGTGGCTGATAATCCGCATTGATTATTCATGATTAAACAAATCAAGTAGAGTCCATGTTTACCCGTGGTTTCCATGAAGAGACCCTCGACTCTCACAAGAAACGGGCATTAATGTGCCACGTCTGGAGGAGTCAGCAACTCTCGCAATATCCCGGAAAGGCACCGTCGTCGGAGTGGTTCGATGACGTCACAGCCTTTGACACCGAAGAGGTACAACCATACTTCTGACACATCCGGTGGTGGGAGGCTTTTACACGCGCCTTCCAGCTTGACCGATTTCGGCAGTAACACATCCGGTGCATAATAGGGTATCAATGTTACTTGCTAACAATTTAATATACTTTTCAAATGTGTACATGTATGCATTGGTGTGACTGCGCGTATGGATATGGACACGACATTTATTTATATCATAAACAGTTCTCAAACCATACCTAGCTTGTATTAATACACATTGGAAGGTTTTCAACAGCAGTTGGGATAATACATCAGAGATGCCAATTATAGTCTCCCGATTTATAGCAAAATAAACCCAATCTCCCGATTTCCAGCTCGGGGCCTTGCAGGTATTTCGCCTTCTTTTAACTGTATAATTATGATACTGTATTATATATAGTAGGGAGATCTCCCTCATGACACTCATTTCAACTTGGCACCCCTGGTATATACATGCTTGTATCAGTAAGGATACGTATATTACGGACAATATCCACTATTAATGTATATACTAGTGACATGGTGAGTAATGAGTATACATGTAATTGTACATGCAAGGTATACTAGTATATATACAACTGGCGGACGAGTCGATACATTGATACACATTATGCATGCATTGTAAAAATAATAATCCCTTCTCTCCTTTTAGCAATTGACCATATTCACTATTGCCTATAGGCATATTCTATAGTGCTCCTACATGCAGATAGAGAGGACAGGACATGTACATGACCTGTATTTAGCGAGATGAAGCATGCTATAAAAACTAACCATTTCCACGTCAGTAAATTCGTTGTTGCGGCATAACACCCATTGGATACACATATAGAATATAAACCTGCGTGCAACATTAATTTTCATGAACATGATTTTATATACAATATAAGGTGAACCACAACATCTTTGATCGGGGGAGTTAATTTTCTCGTAATGGCTGTATAGCTATGGCTGTTCGTATACGACGCGGCTATAGGTTTGAACCACCGACCTTTCACACTCCGGGACGACGGTCTAACCATTGCGCCACGGAGATGTCGCCCGTCTATCTATATATAATTTTATACTAGTAAGCACAGTTCAAATGCTAGGACAAGGCCAGGTCCAGTCTGGTAATAAGGATTATGCAATTACTGACACCACTGACAGATTTATTATCAATATTAATATGTCATGCCGTCATTGGTACATAAGAAATGAACGTAAACACTTCAGAACTTGACAAAGATGTCGACAGTTGTGTAGGGATATATGTATACGTGACTGGATAAACACGTGTCCTATATTGTTCTCTCTTGTACTGTGACGTAATACATGTTACTTACTGTATACTATATACTATAGTAGTATTCATATTATAGTAGCACTCATCTACATGCAATATATTTATAAGCATTTTAGTTTGGCGGCCATCTTGCATTATTTCCAGAATGATGTAATACTAATTTTGTTTTAATTCCATAATTTCAACCCTCTAATCTACATCAGAATTATAAGTCATGAGGTTTTTAAAATATTTTTGTTTCGCTATGACATCCAATGGTAATGGAGGCATGTCACAAAACCAAATCTCCACAATGAGCTTGAGTGTCGTTGTTAAAGCATGCATGCGCGGTAACGCTATCACCAACTATTAATTAACCACTATTGGCGTTAAATTATACTGTTACCCATTCGAACATTTACAGAAATTTCCCCTAATGTGTGAAGATAATTTTCAGATAATTAATTCAGTCGCTATAACAACAACTTAAATAATTACTCTGACCAGCATATCTGTCAGCTCAAGCCATATCTGATTTAACTCTCGGGGGGAATACTGATTTCTGTCATAAGAATGGTATTATAGTATACTATAAGTAGGTGTTTTTAATGACACGTACCTGTACACACTGACTAATGAGGTAATGTGCATCCTCAATACAATTTTCTATGTTGTGACACATTGTCGATGTCGCAATAAATAATATGGATTTTCTAATGTGCATGCACAGACCGTATTATTACATATACAGTACGCTCTCTATGAAGTCGCTGACATGTTACCTTATAATAAATGTTTAATCATTGCCAGTATACTCACGTAACATACGGAATTCAATTACCGTAGTCCATCTGTTATGCGCGGATGTACACATTTCAGAAATTTCTGCATTTCTGATTTTTGTTTTATCACCTATATATCTATCTATCTATTTATCTATCTATCTATCTATCTACAGTATATATCTATCCAGCTATCTATCTATCAATCTATCTATCTATATACACTGAAATCATTGGTAAATGAATTAGAATATGTTGTAGATGTACCTGGCATGATGCTATGCTTGGCCGTATATATGTTTGTTTTATGATCGCTCTTAGATAAAAATAAAAAAAAATAAAAAAAAAGAAGAAGAAGAAATTACCATGAGACATATATTAAGCCGAGTGTAATACAAACAATAATGAAAGAGAATAATATAATAACAGCTTTATCAGCAATAGATGTTAATTTTGACACATTATAACCAAGAAAGTAGTAACTTTCCATCTTTACTGCACTATTGTTATTGCACTGTCAGGGTCATTTTATGTGATAAAATTATGTACAGTATTTACATAGCCCTTCTCTTTCACGGTGAAGTATTTCTCATGATATATATTTGTATATAAATCAAATTAGGGTTTACAGTCGCTTTCATTATAACTGTTCTTTCGTATCACACAACATGTCACCATGCGTCATTATTATTAACAAACCTATACAGCATCCTCGTTCCATCGCCGAGTACCGCGGCTGCTATAGTCGCGATGTACAGACCCTGTTCTCAACGAAATACTCCTATTCCAAATCACTCCCATGAACAAAAGCAAGTCTAGATTTTCAGAGGCTCCTTTCATATAAATAATATGCCCATCAGTAGAATTTATTTTAAATAATTTACTTTCATCCTCTGAGACTATTGATAGTCTATGGGAGGACACCGTCTAACCGGCTGCAATAATGCTGCATGCATGTCACTGACGAACCAAGAACGATAACTGCATGCCCGGCCACCTTACAGAGAGCGCATCCTATCATGATTGTGTCGGAAATGTAACTTCCACGAGCATTGGTGATGTGTCCATGGGGTGATTTGAACCCGAGACCTTTTGCTTTGCCTCCTGACCAACGTCCTACCACTGCATGCGTTACTGTTCGTCCAGTGCATGTCCAACATTCCTCGGACGTTCCCTGCTGGCCATAGAACTGATACTTTAATATAATTATTATGTTGGTATGTTGCCCCGACCATTATGTACATAATATTAGATGTATACTGTATAGCCTATGGTCAGCAGGGAAAGTCAGAGGATTTTCGGACTAATATTATATACTAGTATCTTGCATTCAAAAGCTCAGACAAGACGACGATTTATATTTTACAGACGCTTTAATATTTAAAACTGAAATTATTGTCGAGACCGTGGTTGACATCCTCTATGTTGAGTCTCTCTCATTACATTGGGAAATATTTATAACAACATATTTATTTTCTGTTGTCGGATGTGTTGATTGCTGAGTTTGTGTCTGTGTATATGTATATGTACATGTACTAATATCTATATAACTACATATGTACGTAAACCTATACCTACATACTAGTATATTCATGTCATTATTATTATTCTTATTCTTTATCATAATTATATACATGATGTATATATGATCTCTATCATAATAATAGGGAAGACGGAGAAATTCATAGCAAATCATAGTTGATGTGTATGTAATACTGTGTATGCGTGTGTGCGTGCGCGCGTCTCTGTCCGTGGGAGAATGTATAGCAAAACTCTATAAATCTCAATAATGATATATATATCTGACAAGAGTTGATCGCAGGTAAAACCGCTTTGATCGTCTCTAAGAAGCCGACGAGGAATCACCGATTGTCTAGTCCGTCGCGCCAAGATTGTGACGGGGTAATTTATCCTAAATCCACAAAGATAACTTGCTGAAAAAGCCAGGCCTGTTAGAATGGAAATACAATACTTTAATGGCGCGGCTGATCATTACTGTCAAGCATGGGCTGACAATGGCTAATTGTATCATAAAATCATCATCATTCTTGACATCAAAACAGGACAGGCTTCTGAAGGCAACCAACATTTTCAACGGGTTAGTGTCAAATTGTAGGGTAGCACAGACGATATGGAACCGCCCCACATGCAGCATTAGAAGGGTCGAATCCATTGTAAAGGATAGGTCAGTTCATTTGGAAACTGTATTCGTTCTGAAATCTAATATCTCAATTAGAAATTTCATATCTCTTCACATCTCGACGATGGTGTATGCGTCCCAAGCATGGAGTAATTGGTTTTAGTGACTTGGCCTGTTTGCTATCACAACTGATTACTAGAACAACCTTTTCTTCAATTTCTATACAAGCATCTGAGCATTTAAATTTAATTACTGGTTTGAAGGTATTTCGTGGAAGTTGGTAAGCAAATTGTTTTCATGTTGAGAAACGCAGGGTATTTTAAAGTCTCGGCTGTGTAATTTGGTTACTATAGTAATTAAGGTATTAGCCGAAGACAAGTAAAGTCAGCCTCCGGTCTCCGTGCGTGCTGTGAGATTGTCTTACATGGAACGTGCTGCCTTCCCATTAGACAGACACTTGCACACGTGGACATGCAGTATTCAATTTTAAAGTAATTAAAACAAAAACAGAGAAACAACATCTCTCTCTCTCTCGCTCCTCTCTCTCTGACTACTAGTACATGTATATTGAAACCAGTGGACATGCGAAAAATGTAGCTGGGGCCCTATTCTCGAAACTTCTTAACTTAAGAATTTCTTAGTCAGAAAAGGCCTCTATAAAATTGTCATAAGCAGAAACCCAGTTAGGCAAATTCTTAGTACTTACGAGCTTCTTAGGACTTAAGAAGTTTCGAGAATACGGCCCCTGGTTACCCAATACCCAATATATACATCAACTGTGAATACATAAACATCCGTTTGGCCACGACATATTATGTAAACAAACTCGTGATTGTTACAGTAGTTCTATATATAGCTATCGCACTCTTGTTATTACACTATTGCTCAATTCATTCACATACTGGCATTGAAAGTTGAAATGACATTTTTACTATAGGGAGTGTAAGTATAGGCACGAGATTCATTCAAAATTCGGTGACATAAACTGGTCAAAGATCTATATGCGCTACGCAATCATTTAAACACGTCATGATGCAGACGCCATTCATAGCAACCACGCTTTAATGTTCACGAAATGTGGCCTACAGATATGATATGTTCGTCGTTCTTTGGAACCATGCTTTATCGATGTTCATTAGACATACCGGTAACCTTGATACTAGTAATCAATTATCAAATGCAATACATGTAGCTCCTATTACACTGAAGGTGTCACCGGAAGCCTGTTAACGGAAATGGTTTCCAACTTTCCAGACGAGACTAACACTCCCTATGGTGCATGTCATGCGCCGACATTCTCGTTGGATCTTCAGCCGTCAAGGTGGGAAGAGTTATTGCCCATTATCATTGGATTATGGTAGAGATGCGTTCGTAAAATATCTTGCCATTCTTGTTCCATATTCGTTAATAATTATTATTCATTCCAAACAGAACATATTGTTAGATAAATACTTAAAATTATTAAAATTAATAACACACACGCGCGCGCGCGTACACACACACACACACACACACATATATATATATACACACACACACACACACACACACACACACACACACACACACA
>JAULBO010113878.1:0-10517 GCA_032355325.1 Clypeosectus delectus | reverse complement strand
GGAAATAAATTCTTTGCGCCGAATAATTTAGGTGTTCGAACTATTAGAGGGTTCGAATAGAAAGAGGAATTACGGTATGTCTACAAAGGTCATAACATTCTTTTTTAGGAATAAAGGTCGTAACATTTTTGTAGGAATGATATAAATTTAATAAATTTAATAAATTTAAAATAAATTGCCAAATTTAACGAATAGTGAAAACCTCTACTGGTTTTAAATCTTTAATTCGCTGGAAAACTCTAATCACGATAATGTATGAGACCTATACAATTCACTTACGGTAGTTTCATCATTACTAATGTCGTCTATTCAGACTATTGGTGTGACAAGATATCTCAATAACCGATACAAATAGTTATAAGAATTCCTTATCATCCTTCAGATGACGCAAATCTCATTGAATGCTAACCATTAGGTTTCAGTGTAGGTAAATCTGAGCTTATCATGCTTGTGTTCCAAGCACTTTATAACCTACAGTTTCATCAGTTACTACATGTATATATCAATCCCATCATCTAACTTCCAATATAACCTGTATTAGTTTTTTTCTTTCATGCTTTATACTATTATTTGAAAAGGAAAGATGAAAACCATTTTCCCAAAGTTAATTTGAGCAGTATTGCAACTTAACAGTGAACAGCTTGTCAATTGACTTAATTCACTATTTGACTTGTAAATGTTGATTGTTATTGTTTCGTCCGTCGTACAGTTCTCTGTCGCCAATCCATCACCGTCACATGACTAATACTGCCGATTCTCCTCTTATTCCTCAGAACCCTCTTCAGATGGATCTGGTGTTGAATCTGTCACAAGACGGCATCAAGCTCATCTTTGACCCCGTGTCACAGCGTCTTAAGGTGAGGCCCACGCGCAGACACGCGCATGTATGTTTATGTAGAGCTCTTGTATGCGACGTCGCGGAAGCGGGCTCCATTGTCGAGCGAGGCGCAAGTGATAATATCAATAAATACAGCCTCCAACCAGCATGTATACCTTTTGTAACCAACTGATTACTCGCAAGTGGTGATCTGGAGTGAGAGATGAGGAAAAAAATCCTTATCAGCATCTGCCAGTCGGATTCACTAATGAGTTTTATTTTAGTTTTTTATTTGACGAGCATCGCTGAGCTTGTCAAGGGTTCAATGGGCTTGAATGGAGAGGGCTTGAAATGAAGCATTCCGACCTGTTCTCGTGACAATCTTCTCTCAATGGCCGTGTTACCCATCTTAATAGCCCAGTGAATACCCTTATCAGTGGTGGCCAGTTGATTCAACATCGGGAGGGTAGGGGTTGGGATGAAGTGGGGGGGTGGTGGGGGACGGACAGTCCTCTTTAGTTTGTCCCTGGTCACTACAGATCTGGGAACAACAAAAGACATGTCAGGCTTTCAAAGCGTGAAAAATGGCACACACTGCTCAATGGACTGGCAAAACTTAACAACGATTAAAACTCGAGTTTTTTGTTCTTTCGTGAAGACCGTTTCAATGGAGCTCTTTATCACTGTCGTCCAGCAGTCATGGATAGCCATTAATCAGAACGAGTGGTGATTTTATTTCTTCTGTTGGTGTGCGTATGCCGTGTGGACATTCTTATCCCCCAGACAAACACAGCCCCAGTCGTATTTCCGTCCCGAGTTTACATTCTTGATAGGCAAGCTGGCTTTATTACCACTATTGTCGCGATCGCTTATTGCTTCTTTTTTTTCTTTTTTTTTGGTGTCGACACTTCCACACTTAGATGGCGGAGAGAATGGTTGGCAGCATCTCTGTGATGAATTAAAGAAGCGTAGGAATTGTTTGCGAATAAATACCTACAAAGGTCAGAATATCTGGGCATCTGGGGGTTAAGTGGAACACTGTCCAGTTCAAACACACAGAGTCAATGGCACCAGGTTGCTCTTGGACAACATTGAAGCATCTCGGTATTGGACAACATTGAAACGTCTCGCTTATTGATGTCCTGCTCAATTACTGTAATAGATGAAGAAAATATGGAAATATTCTTTATTGGATTCGTCAGGATATCGTCTGTAATAATGGGGGATGACTTTCCGTATTGTCGCCTCTCCCGTGTTAGATGTGAGGATGACATTTGATTGATGCCTTCAGGAAGTTTCATCTTCGCAGTTTGTTTAGGGCTTTTATTGTTAGCATAATTACGACTTTCAGTGTAACCAGCTGGGAGATTGCAGGTTGATTCCCGTAGAAAGAAATAGAGAACAATTTCCTATTCTATTGTCCATGTTATTTTTCATGTTCACGATGTCACTGGCCACCGCGCTGACATTTATAATGGAAAAAAAAGCAATTTTAACCAGACAAATTGTTATAGTTTGATGTAGTCTGTTTCAGGATTTGTATTTCCATGATTAGATTGGATGTTTTCATGTCAGCTAAATTTCTTTCCTTGAGAAACATTCTAACACACTAATATTTTTGGAAACTCCTATAATTTCTAATTTCATATTTTCTGTACTCTTCTATTTCCTTTATCATTGTTTCTCAACTCCATTTTAATGAAAATAACATTAATTACTTAATTTACTTTTATGTAATTAATTATAGATTTTCTACATTTTACATGGTTCATTTTATTTAATGATGATTATGATATATATTTTGCCATTTCCTAAATGTCGTAATTATTTAATATAATTATTATGTCGTGTTTATCTATATTGTGCGTCGGTATATTTTGATAGCATGATTCATACCGAGCTGAACAAATCATGACAGCTGTATAGGGCATCTCTTATTGCCTCCAGCAGTTAGTAGGTTAAGTGTCAGTTTCATCGAAGAACATCCTTCATCATTGCCTACGGAGCGTGATTGTCACCCGTATATGTCAAACCAAAATTTAATCCCACTGGGGGAAGAAAAAACCCCGATCCGAGACGAACAAAGCAGAGTTAATGGTCACTTGTGCTTTTGACTTCGGAAGCAAACAATAAATACCAATGAAGTGTAATTGAGATGGTTTTATTGGCCGTAATAAGTATAATGATTTCGGCAGAGCTGGTCATATGGGTCGAGATGGGCAATAATCACACTCATTATCATCGGGGCGACCCTAATCATCAACCTGCTCTATTCACAGTGCCATGGTCTTTCAATGGAAAATGGGAAGAGAAAAAATGTCAAATGACAATTTTTCTGCAAGTTCAATTCGCTTGTAGGTGCACCTGGACTTGTTTGTGTGCTCGGCGTGTGTCCGGTCACACTGAGGTGAGGGGGGTGGGGATGGGGGTCACAGGACTGGAGGGCTGCGGCCCCGTGATGAAGGGGACACAACAATTCATACACGACAATTATCAGAACAGTACGTACTTTGAACTTCTCAGATCTATAGTTATTGGTAATAGATGACTTTCAAATGTCTTTCTAATCAAACTGAAAATGATAGATTTAGTTATGATTGCATGGCTGGCAAGATATCTATTGAGTATTCACCCAAGACTTGAATAGATACTGATAATAATTTAGTGACAAGTTATATTATACTATACTGACAGATAAGGAGATAAAGTACGAAAATTGTTTTAAAGTGGAAATAAAACAGTTTAATAAAAATAGAAATAAAGAATAATGTTTTTACATTCATTTTATTATTAAGTTTGTCTTTGTAATTTGGTATGCTTTGTTAAATTATGTTTTGTGTTGAGTTTGCTCAGCTGAGATTTGTCCCATGGACTACGTGTTGTAACCCAGCTGAGATTTGCTGAGATTTTCCTAAAGTCACAGCACTGTGTCATTGGGAAATATCTCTGTGCAAAATCTCAAAGTTTTCAAACTCAACTTATGAAACATAATTTTCAAAATAGATTGCAGATTGGAATGAAATAGAAATATTGCGAAAGGAGATGTAGGATCATGTCCTGGATGAAGAATTATTTTAAAAAAATCCCAGATTGACAACCACAGCATAATCTATGCTTCATAGGATGGGCACATAATTGCATAAGGAACTACTGAATTTATATACAGTATATCTATTAATGCGTAGAACATAAAGATAGAGAACAGCAATGAGATGGAAGTGTGTGGTTTGATTATTATTATTATTATTATTATTATTATATTTTAATTTTTTTTTGGGGGGGGGAGCCAGTGCGTGTGTGTGTGTGTGGGGGGGGGGGGGGGCATGCAAGTGTGTCCAGGGCTGCACTCAATAGACCCCCAGTCTGTAATCACCCACCCTCCCCGAGATGGAGGCAGCCATGCGCCGGGCGTCATGGATCGAGTCGCTGGGCCGTGTCACTGCCTCTGCAGTAATAACAGGTATAGACGATATTGCCAAAGCAACGTTCTCCTGGTCACGCGTCCGAATACGAAGCACCCTCATCTCCCGGGCGACTGGCCATTGGCACGGGATTAGCACTGTCGCTTCGACCGGCACTTCATTGAGGGACCCTTGATGAGGTTTCTCTGTCATCGGGAAGACATCCACCGGCCTCTATTATTTCATATTTTGCAGCTGAAGATCACACACTGAAGGCACTGGGTCAGACCTTTATGGTGTTTTAAGGAGAAACGTGATACTGCATAGTTGTCCTCTGACAGCCAGCGGGTTGTTCAAGTACGGGGTCTTCTTGTGTCTGACATGATTGATAAATGGCTGAGATGCTTCGCGCGAGTGTCTGTGTAACCAAGAAGACTGACCCTCCTCCCTTTCATTCTTAAATCCCTCGTGCGTGTCTTTGCTACCCGCGTATCCACCCGTCACGGCCATGAACGTGGGCAACGACAATCAACCATTTAAAATCATTTCTGTTTGCCTCGAAGCGAAACCCGGTCAAATTGGACTTTTGTTGCAGGATTTCCGCAGTCGGCGACGACCGCGACCCGACGTCGTCTTGTGGAACTGTTCACCCGTCCACCCTCACGTCTCTCAGTCATTATGCAAATGCATGTTTAATAATACCACAAGCTGCTATTGCCAACTCTTTATATGCGCATTCTGTTTCATTTTGTAACTGTAGTAAAGCTGGTCCATTATCAAATCAAGTATTATGATTTCAAATGTTGGTAATGACATTGTACCATTAACGAGTATATTAATATTTAAAAAACTTGGAATAATCAGTTTGCCAGTAACTGGATCTAGTAACCATTATAAATTCAATTTTTTGAAATTATGTTATATATATATTATATACAGTCAAATTCCGTTTTGTCGAACGCTGTAGTGTCGATAATTATGTTTTTGTCGAACCAAGAGCTCGGTCCCCATTCATCCTTCTATATTTATCATTATTTTAGTTGTGGTCGCGATATCGTAACATAATCATGTCATTCAATATGTCGAGGATAACAGTCAATCCCATGAGTTTGCAATACTATTTATCCACCATACGGTCAAACATTACTCCTGTCATAACACTCATGCCATAACAATTTCAGATGTACACATGTGTACTAACACCTGGAGCGATTTTCATTGGTCAGTTAACTCGATTTTCCTATGCTAACGTCACGGACTTGCACTGTGACTTCACAGACTTGCACTGCATTGACCTAGCCACTGTTGTTTCTGTCGACGACTTGCTGCAGAGAAGATTGCATATGTCTCGGTGTTGTTGATCAGAGATTCGCGAGTAATTATTAATATCGTTTTTGGATAAAGAAATTAACACACTCGCTAGTGTGATATATTGATTTTACAACACTCGTTCCTTCAAAGTGTATATTTTCCGAGCAAGTGTGTTGTAAAATCAGTATGTCACACTAGCTCGTGTATTAACCTCTATGTAAGTTGTACATTGCAATTGGCGGGTACCTGCACGCGAGCTCACTAGTCTAACGAGTCAGCTCTTCGAATGGCAATCACTAAAGAAGGAATAACGGTGTAATGAAGACGACCTCGGAGCGAAAAGACGTAGGATATGGGAAGCAAAGTTTGTTGACGTAGATGAAGCTGTATTGAAATGGTTCAACATTGCGAGAGATAAGATCATGCCTTTAAACGGACCTCGTATCCTTAAGGCTAATGAGTTTGCATAAAAATCTTGGTCATGATGATTTTCATGCGAGTAGAGTTTGGCTCAACCCATTTACGGAAAGACATGCGATTTCGTTTAAAAAGGTTGGTGGAGAGGCTAAATCGGTAGAAGATGCATCTGAAGCAAGGAATGAATGGGTTTTTTTACTCCGACAAATCTTAGAAAACTATGAACCTGACCAGATTTATAATGCCGATGAAACTGCTATTTTCTACTGCTTCATTCCATTCGTTAGAGTTTAAAGGTGTTTATTAGTGTGGGGGATAGAGTAAAGAGCGATTGACAGCCCTTGTTTGTGCAAACCAGTCCATTGTTCATCATTGGCAAGGCGGCCTAACCTCGTTGTTTTAAGAACATACGATCCCTTCCCTGTGAGTACAACAATAACAGAACGGCTTGGATGAAATCGGCACTGTTCACCGGTTGGTGCATGTCATTGGACAAAAAGATGTTCCGGACATTACCAATCTGGGCCCAATTGCACAGAACATTGTAGAACAATTGGTGCCTACAATTATCGTAAGCTGAACACGTTCTATTGTAGCGGGAGCCCAGTTACAACAATTGTAGGGCTACAATAGTTCTGAGAAACAAGGCCCATCAGTGGCCATCACACACCAGTGATTTGGTTTGCAAAATACGACGTAAATCCAAGCTCTTGCCGGATGATTACTTTTCTCAGTGCTAGTGTTGTGTATACCTATAATCTCTACCAGGGACTACCGATCAAGACTTTTCATGCATTTCTTTTCTCAGTGCTGGTTTTTGTATCACCAATACATCCATTGTAATTAATCCAGACGAGTGTTTTCCAAACCAGTATGCATGTTCTTTTAATAGTATTTTTATTATGATTACTTAATTGCCGACGTTATGTATCTTAAAGTATGTGACAGCCAGTGCACGAAAACTGGTTGATAGATAAAAAAAAATTGTGACATCACACCAGGCGCAGGCGCGTGATAAGCTTCGCCATTGCTTGTTCTTAGGCGGCGCTGTATTGTGTATGGATTGTGACGTCTTATAATTGCAATGATGTCACAGTGGGCCGGTCCTGGGGCCTGTTGCACGATGCTCTTGTAGCGCTACAATAGTTGTAACTGGGCTCCCCCTACCATAGCAAAGTGTTGACCTTACAATAGTTGTAGCGTACAAGTGTTTCGAGCAATGGGCCCCTGGTGTGATGTCACTCCTGCATACATTGTTACAGAAGCTGGCGTGTCTTTCTGAAGAGGCATATTGGTGTCTAAATTATTATTTTGACACAAGCAAAAAAGAATATTGAACGATAATATCTTCCTTTATTAATTTAAATTATATGACATACTAGTAAACTGATGAGAAGATATTATTTAGAAAAGTAAAAATAAAATCACCAAGGAAGCCTAACTTGTAAAGACTTTCAACTTGTTGAATAGAACATAGAACCCTTTATAATACCAGGCCATACAATGATATATGTTTTAACGTTCAACAGATTTGCTGGTTAAAGCACGAAAAATGTACATTAATGAATCTCTCTTAATGCCTTTCTTTTGTGTCTTTGTCAGGGGGGGTGGGGTGGGGGGGTGGGGGGGGCGATGCTATATATTGTAATGAGCTGGGCAAACATGAGCACAGTATCGAGGGTCAGGGGTCACTGATCCAGAACACAGTCGAGAGCAGTTAGTAGCACTGTGACCAGATCGAACTCTCCATGAAGCAGCAGACGGCCTCCAGCAATACCTCGGGATTAATCTAGTGGATACATACAAATGTCTGGGGTCGCAATCAACAATACAGTATACGAGGTCATCGGGGCACGTGCCACCATGACCGAGCGGACATTATGTTTTGGGGGCATTGATGTCAACTCAAAGAACCTCCTCAACAATACGGCAGCAAGGGTCAGTGTAAGTCCACTGTACATTAGCGGACACGCAGACAGATGTCCAGGCAGCTGACCACTGGGTTCCTGTGTCCAGTTTGATGTTTGACTTGTCCCCGCGGCCCGCCAGAACTGTCAATTTTCTAATCAACACCGTCCCCTATCGAGGGTACCAATTCGATTGTCCTCAATTAACCCTGATTGCTTTTAGGGATATAGCAATATAAATATCTCTTTCTAAAGAGTCTAGATTGAACCAAGGTGTTGATCCCGAGAAGAAAATGACATGCTCTTTGGTAAAAAAGGAGGGCTGGTCAAAGAGGCCAGCAAATTGTTCTTGTCCACGGCTTTCAATTTTCCAAAACTGATCGTACCAGGGAGGAGTGATTCGTTGATGAGTGGGCGCAGACTCATCTTCTAACTTAATATTATCTGCTACTTTGACGAGTGTATGATAGGGGACGGCTGCCTTGATCACAGGGCAGTGGAGATTGGATGACATGAAACATCATCCCAGGGTGACAGCTGGGGTCAAATAAGGATACTGGTGTGGGTTTAAAATAAAAGATGACACCATTTACACTAGAACTTTGTGAATGTTGACTGTGTGTGTGTGTGCGATTGTTCTTGATAGTCAGCATGAAGTGTCTTTATGTCGGGTGGAATCTTTTACAGAACAAATGAATAACGCTTGTCCATTTGTGATGGTTTTTCACAGCTTTGCAGATTAGCTTTTAAGTTGACTATGCTTATTATTAAATTAATTAGTGCTATATGTATTTTACAACATTTTCTTAAGCAGGAATGATGTTAAATACTGTAAATCATGACATCCACATGATCCACTATATTTACGTGAACACTGCGATGTTCATAATTATATGATCACAGTTAAGTCAGTTAATTATTGCGCATTAAAAAGTTTAGAATTTTGACTTATGTGTTTGTGGAAAGCGGTGCCCTATTTTCGTGCATGTTTCCATATTAATTAGGAAATTGAATTATAATTGTCCATCCATTCATCACATATACTTGTTTTTTTTTATATTAAAATAGAGATAGTTTGTGGCAATGTTGTATAATCAACTTTGTTTAGTTTATTTCAATAACGAGTAAAACAGATAGCACGACAAAATTTTAAGATAGTTTCAGTTTTAAATAATTCATAATATTTTGGCAAGCAATAGTTCTCTTTACAAAATTAGATACGTTGAATCACCGCTATGACCCCTCTGTGATGAAATTACAGAAACGGTCTATATTTTTGTGAATGTACATACACCAAAACAATTTGGAATGATAACTAGTGTCGTGGTTTGCAACTAAGGATATTATTTTTAAGGTCCATGGGTCGGTCGGTCGGTCATACGACAAGCTTCTTTCAATTGGTCGTACTATACGTAGTAAGTTGGATCGAACGTGCACTCACACGGTTGACTATAATTCAATATGTGGAGGCCAGTCCAAACATTCTGTCTTCCCTGTCAAAAGTTGTAAGCAACGAATACGTACTTCGGTTTCTTCAGTTTTCTGCCCGTTACCCACTCGTAACTCGTATTGGTCGAAGAGTTATTTATCTTTATTTTTACGGAAGCGGGGGTTTGTTCAACCAGTAAGCAGCTGGGTAAACCGCTAAGTTAAACTGGTTCCTTGTCCAATATTGAATATATGGTTCATACGACTCTTGAGACAGTAGTCATTAGGGTAAGCCGATTAGCGATTAATTATTCAGCCACTTCTGATTGAACCAATCTTAGGCTATGATGGGTATTAGTACTCGGGTCCAATTATTTTATGTTACCTGGCCCCGGGGTTATGAAACATTTTTGAGTACGATTTCATGCTCAAATCACGGTTTGTGTTCAACTCAAAGCACACACAAGATACCAAAGTCTTGAGTACAATTAATCTTGAGATGAGCATGTTCTAGTAACCCAGACTTAATAGCAATGACTAGCAGATGTTACGACTTAATAAATCCCCTTCCTCTATGGGTCACAGAGTCAACCAAAGGCCAACTAACTGCTTTGTCTTTATAGACATGTGAACAACAATACAGACTGTTTCTGATTTAAGCTCATGCAACATTTTATTCTTGTAAAAACGTGACTTAAATAATCCGGGAGCTCAGACATTTTTATCGGTATTGTGACGTACAAACGGTTTGAGGTCTGGAATGGATACGTTATTACGTATATATGGTAACTGTGTGAAAACCAGGATAGGTCATTCTTAAGCTTGGCAAATATCGACAACCTCCCAAGGGCAACGCACCAAATGACCCCAAAAAGATATCGGTAATGGTCCAGTATGAGCTTTAATTGTTTTATAAGATGTTCTGTGAAGTTGTCTGCTGGTAATGTTGAGTACGAGGACAAAAATTTCACCAAATATACTCTATGACCTCCTGATAACAAATCAGTGATTCTTAAGTTTTTCGGTTTTGTGGACTAATCCACTTAAGAACAGGTCTTAGGTTTGATAATAAGCATTTTAGCACCCAGGAATGATCAAATGAAATCTGCTATTTATCCGCAACGATTTTAGACATGATATAGAACTTCATGTCAAATTGTAGTACAGTGTACTCTGTCTAAATCGGCATCTGTGTAATCCGGCAATCTGCATATACCGGCTCAATTTCCAAGTCCC
>JAULBO010113767.1:0-10520 GCA_032355325.1 Clypeosectus delectus | reverse complement strand
AGTTGGCTCTCATACCCGCATTAATTATGAATTGAAAAAAACACGAGGTCTATTTAAATGAACACGACTATAGTATGCATTCAAATACACAGTATACAGTTTAGTGCAATTATTGCCTATATAGAAATGTGCATTTTGTATTTACATGTACTTTGAATTATATAAGTGTACACGTGCATGCTAGACAACGGACTACAGTGTTCTGATTTAGGAAAGTTGTAGTTATTAAACAACCGGCCATTATCTATACTCAGGAGATAACCTCTGGAAATAAATGTATGAAATGGTGGTGTGATTGGCATGTAAGCAAGACAACCACTTCAGAATCTCAGAAAACTTCAATCTTTGCATAACAACGGAAATAGAGGCAAATTCGCTAGAATCGAATGATGAATAAAACAGTAGGTTATTCGGATCACGCGCCAGGAATTGAAAAACAGGCGCCACGATACCGTGCCCCTAGACATTCACCCCGGGAGTGGACCCACAGTGAGGAATACCGTGGTAGGGGTATAGGGAGCGGAATATGGGGCCGCGATAATGAGTGCGCGCGCGCGCGTGTGTGTGTGTGTGTGTGTGTGTGTGCGCGCGTGTGTGCGCGTATGTACGATCGTAAATAAATATTATGGATGTGATGGGTAATAGTCATACTATGGATAGACAATGTGAGTAGTTTAGTGGATTAATGTGAGCATTCACTAGTATAATATTATATCGTTCTCTCTCTCTCCCCCTCTCTCTTTCTGTGTCTATTTTATCTCTCTTTCACATAATATGTTTCACGAATTATTGTTGATTCAGAACAAATAGGTATTTTCACTACTTAATTCCACTCAACCGTAATACAACATATGCAAATATATTCCAAGAATATCAACTTAACCATAATGTGTGATTATTGCAATAATAAGTCACGTGACAACAGCGATGCCATAAAATGTCAACATTTTCGATTAATCAGCATCACACGGGTTCATCTCTGTTGAAATTACCGACTCGACAACGCATTGCAATAGATATCTAATATAATTAGTCCTTAGGTTAGCAACTTGATAATCAAGTATTTGAAATATGATTAGTTGTTAGGTTACTATCATTATTTCTCTTCCATATCTCGACTGTAGAAAGTACTGCGAGCGTCAGACCGTTGAATCATCCGGGTACCCTGGGGTTTCACTCACATTACAATGTAAAACCCCAGGGTACCCGGATGACCGTTGAATGTGATACGAACTACACTGTATACGACCTGTTTTCCTGTGCCCTCTCTATCTTGGCACAGGGAACCAGGGGCCGTATTCTCGAACGTCTTTTAGAGTTCGTAAGTACTAAGACTTTGCCTAACTGGGATTCTGCTTATGTCAATTTTATAGAGACCTTTTTTTACTAAGAATTTTCTTAGTTAAGAAAGCTTCGAGAATAGTTGTCCAGGTCGTACAGTATATTGCTGTTGTTTGGTTAGGTGCGTAAAAGATACAGCATCATACTTGCAAGTAATTACGTTTAAGATGTCGCCCACCTCTGAGAAAACTGCTCCACATACTTTGTACTGCGGAGTTTAAATTATTTGATAATTATTAATTTCGTATTTTCTATATACTAATACATAACTATGCAGAGGGATAAATACATATATGCATGTTTATGATGTGCATGTCGCTACAGTATTCAAGATGCTGGGGCTTCTGAAAGCAGCCATACATATGTCATGACATTGTCATGACTGGTCCACTGTTATTACTCGGTTAGGTAATGACGCGATAACCACAGCTTGCAGAACATTCGCCCCGGCTATGTTACAGAACTCCTTGTCACAAAGCAGCGCCGCTCCAAATTGTCGAGCTGAAAGAAGTGCCTTAGTCAGTCGTTCGGTAAGAGCGGTTACATTCCCGCCTGCCTAAATTGCTCCCCGGTGGTTCAAAGCGTGCCAAAATGAGTGATATGAAAACGGAAGTGCGCAAAAATTATGTGAGAAGGTCCCGAGGCGGTGAAGTGACCCAGTAGACGGATCCCAGTCGTTGTAGAAGCACCAGCTACGCCGTTGTTCAAAGCTATAGGCAAGCTCAGACCTCTACCTAATAAGGCTCTGACTCATATCTCTCGGTCTCTGAAACGGATCCTACACAAATTTAGTCCAGTAATTTGTTTCCATTACGAAAAATACCATAGGCTAGGCGGGAGGTGAGTGCCACAAGATCTCCGCCATTGCCTTTCGTGATTGAAAACATAAATTCCGCTGGCCCGTCGATAACAGCGCCGGAATCTGCGGTGCTGTCCAATTGTCAGTGTAACTGGATACTGTCCTGACGAAGTCGTCATTCGCTTCCCGAATCAGCCCACGTGTCCTCCTTTCTATTCCGCCGAAACTTGCCGAGAGCCGCCGAACTGGAGGCGCACGTGACCTGATTGGCGGATGTCGTGCCGAACAGTGACGAAAAAACATTCACGTGTAAAAACTGCTGGAATCCTACGCCAATAGCAATTAGCCCTAGTTGACGTGTCACGTAAACCTCCGCACGTGAAAGACATTCGAGTTGCGTGGAACCTTTTTTTCCAGGGGATATTTTAATCCTCCGACCGGTGTGCATTCAATTCAAATATTAGTATCAACATTGTCGGATGGTATACGGTGTATTATTAGTTAAATATACTGGCGATTAACATTACACTTTGCGATATGACCGACGAATAGACAACACGACCCGTGTAGCTTACGTTACCTGTCGTAACTAATTAGATAATGTCACAGAGTACCGACACAGATATACGTGTCTTCAATCTCGTCCAGTTTCAGAGAACCACACATCACGTATTGCAAGCTTAACATTAATACTTAAAGGCATACTATCACAGATTAAGTTGTTGTTTTTGAGCGAATTGGAGTTTAAAATGCAAAGTGCATGCACATTGCATACATATAAGCACTTTTGTACCTCCAAATACTCGTTTTACGGCTGTAGGATATTATTAGTATACATAAGATTCAATTGCAATACAGCCAATTTCAGAATAATAAGTTCTAATAAATGTATGTAATATCGTCTAATATTCTAAAGGGGATAACGCTAATCATTGAACCCGGTCAGAATAACATTTCACGATGTTCCAAAGACAAGGTAATTAGAGCTACATGTACGTACGTAGCTTTTATTCATTTACAATATGAATACAATTATGTCATTTGCGCGTAATTTGAGTCCGCGTAATATAAGTCTTTTACAGTATACTAGTATTGAAAACCAGTGGGATATGCCGAAAATGTAGCTGTTTGCCCCATTACATGTACATGCATTCAGGTAAGCAATGCTTTTGAAGTCAATCACTTTTTAAGTTGCAAAGTCAAATATCATCACATTTAATTCAGAACAAGTACGGCGATATTCTAGGTACTATAAAACAACGTCAATTTCCTGCGCGTCCTTGTTTGTCATAGAATGTATAATTATGCATTCATCGGTTAAATTCAGAGTTGTTTACCGTTAGTTCGATGCAAATTGGATATAATATCCTGTGGAGATGCTCTTACAAAATGATAATTATGCATAGGCAATACCAGGTTATTAATATTAATCTAGACGTAACCAAAATTCCGCAAAAATTCACGCGCGACTAATAATGCTAATTTTAATGTTCAGGATAAAACAAAATCTAAGGACAAACGATAACAGATTCGTGTTGAAAAGTGGGCTAGCAATACTAATGAGGCAGTAATCCGGAACCGGATATCACGTGACAGGAGTGTCGGAGAGGTTTTAACTTGATTAGCCGTGTGCTGGTATCATTGAAGAAGAGGAGTTTGCTTATAACTGGAGGCCTCAGTTTCGCAGGGGGTTTACTGGGTTGGGTTGAAACTGTCTGGAAACGCGATGGACGAATGAGAAATTCCACGTTTTCTAATCAGTAAACCGATCCCTAGGCAATCGAGAGCCATCCTACAAGATAGGCTCCCAACCAATATATTTCGAGAAGGAAAGAAGAAAAAAAAAATAATATCGAAATCCATTCTAAACTCCAGTGGAAGTATGATACTAGTACTTCGTGTTGTACGTTCATAGCAACATCTGCCGGAACTCGTCTTATGCCTGGATAAAAAAAACCCGCATGTTAAACGATATTGCAATCACACAAATTGCGGTACATCAAAGACAGGGCATCAATCAGAACTCTTGTATTTCTGGTCGTGGGGACCTCCGTCTCCGCGTCGGGATAATCCGTGACTTATCGGAGATTTGACTGCACAGACGGTAGCGCCACCTAGCGGCCAGTGCAAGGTTTGCGTACGAGTGCCATCACCCGATAATATGATGATGTCATTTCGGTGAAGAGACGTCACCCCAGGGTAGCACTATCACCCGGTTGTATTACTAACTGAAACCCGTGCTTAAAAATCACACGTGTTCATGAAAGACCGCTGTACACCCATTAGTAATTAGTCACACGTCCGTTCACACCATGTGTCACACACAGTTGAACTTAATGAGACTTTTGTTTGTTTCTTAACGTCCCGTCCGAATGCTAATAACTTCAGTTATCGACGGCCAGCATTATCGACAGCCAAGATATACCCGGGGCAGAAATGCCATCCGCTGATTTGTACGGTTTGTCCCACCTGGGTTTAGTTCCCAATAATTGGACGATTGCAAAATACTGTTACAGCCTCCTCCCAATTACTGTCTCGCACTACAGCGCGGCGCGTAGCAATTGAAGAGCGAAGTCACTCTGGCTTTACAATGAAGATCCGTCCGGCTTGTTGGGGGAAACCGTAATAGCATGGCGGCGGACGTCGACATCATTCGCCTCCAATTCCTGTCGGGCACATTTGGCAGGATTTGTCCGTGGGTACTGATTGCTAGCAACGAAGCCCTGTCCTCGCGACCAGCGCGTGTGTAGCAGTTCTATTTGCCGTGTGTCATGCATGTAGGATTAGGCTTATAATAAAACCAACTGCATTCTGAGGCCGTTTGGGATTTAGCTATACTCTCACTAAATAATTATATCGCCGCCAATCTCTTAACATGTGTGTGTGTGTGTTTGTGTCTCAATTTGTGTGTGTGTGTGTGTGTGTGTGTGTGTGTGTGTTTGTTTGTGTGTTTGTTTGTGTGTGTGTGTGTGTGTGTGTGTGTCTGTCTGTTTGTGTGTTTGTTTATTCCATTGTGTTAAGAACATTTTAATACCGATATAATATTATATATATCTCTATAGTAAAATGTTCTTAAAATAAACTATTAATGTCAGCTTTAATGAATCTGGCAATAAAACGTTTAGATCACAATCCATAAGACAGTATGTCTATAATATGTCGCACACACATCAGATACTAGTATGTTACCCTAGACAGCAATGAAGCATTCCGTTCTTCGAACTTCATAGTCAGTGACCCCCGCATACAATGTTCTTATTCTGTGATATTTCTAAAATACTCGATCCCTAGAACTTCATTGTTCAGTTTCTGTGGTTAGACAATCTGATGGTATTGCTTTTCAATTCAAGCATTAGATAATTATAAGCATAGTATATCGCAAAGCGTGTCGTCTCTGAGGCTTAATAACAGTACATAGTTTGTAGTCTGGATGAGATAGAACCTAGTTTCAGTGACAGTAAATACTGCGTCTGCTTTGGCTACCGGTGTATAAACTGGTCCGTTCATCAGCTTGCGCCAGACCTCAGATCCGCGTCCCCTCCAGTTGTGAACATTTCCGCCCTTACTAAGAAAGTCGTTAATTAAACAGAGCGTCCTGCTACCCTAGTTAATAGATGTCCCGCGAAGTGGCGTGCAGCGCGCAACTAAACTGGGACCGAGATCGTCTTTAAGAAATATGGGACGTGGCTCTCGCACAAAAGACCAGACTGTGATGGAATCGTGTTTCTGTAGTTGGGACATTATGGAATATAGATAATGTAATACCCCAGGAGCATATGTCCTTAGACAGAAGACCAACAGTACGTCGGCCGTCCACAGTTTGGAATCCTGTCCTACACGTTGTTGTTGTTGTTGTTGTTGTTGTTGTTAATTGGGGTTTAAATCCGCTTTCAAGAACGTGCTCATATCACGGCTTGTAAGTGTTATGCAGTTAGAACATGGATATTCCACTCAGACACATTATACTGACTCCGAGCCAACCAGTCCTTGTTGTACCCCTTTTATTCTGAGCGCCAAGCAGGGAAACAGTAAGTACCATAATATATGTTAACGACGATTGGTAAGACGCGGCCGAGGATTTGAACCCACGATTTTCCGCTCTCCGGGCCTACGCTCCAAACACTGCGCCACGGAGGCGGTTCTATCCTACACGAAAACCCATGCGTAATGCTCTCAATGGACAGTTGCTAAATGGAATCATTTGGGCAAGCCACATAGCCGATATGGATAAAACATTTTAATGAAGTCAGTTACTCGATAATTATTAATAGAATTATACATATCGAAATGGTAATCTGTTTTGATTGGTACCACATATTTAATGTACACACGATCACATTTAACCCTACGAATACTATCGTATTCTTCACAGTTGGAGGAAAGCCTGGTGTATCGTATTTTGAAGTCCGAACAGTAGTGTACGTACACAGCTTAGAGATATGCCACGAGGAAACTGACCACCAAACAAATACAACGACACCCGTGTTTGAAGAAATTGGACGTAATTATTTGAGATAGATTAACTGTCTTTGATTGAGAATAAAATACAACAATTGTGTTACCAACTTAAGAGGGAAAAAAACACTATGGTTATCATTTGCATTCAAGACACTACAACGAAACTTTCTTTATTTTTCTCTCTCTCTCTCTCTCTCTCTCTCTTTCTCTCTCTCTCTCTCTCTCTCTCGCTCCCTCTCTCTCGCTCTTCCGGGTTATGTACGACCTTTCGCGAGTGTATCCTACTTGAACAATGCGGACTTGTTTCATGTGAATGTATACGTTAAAGACAAATATGGATAACGTGTGTCAATTATTTAATATAATGTTTTTATTGCGCCGACTGCATACAGTAAATACTGTTTTTGAAATATGTATTTTTGGGACTATGCCTTACCTTCCACGAGTAGTATACATTTATAGTGAAAGGAAATCCCGAACACAGGAAAACGCTCCTTGTCTAACCAGAATTGTCAGCATATTAAATTCCATTAATTGATTCGGTATAGCTAAATACTAGTATTTTAGTGCAAACAGTTCAATCCCCGTCATTGCATATTGCATATTTTACATGTCCATGGCTCCAGGCCACCAGTGTATCGAAATGGCTTCCTGAATTTCTCGGAGCAGAAGACATTATAGCTATGAGATTCGGGACATTTAAAATGAAATATGAATACGAAACACGATGGTGCATACAACATCTCGTATACGTTGAAAATCAAAAGGAACGTGGCTAATAGGGTCGATTCGATGTCGGGGTGCGTTTGGGTTTTTTTGGTTTATTTTGCGTGACATGATTATCTTGAAAATATTTAGGTACGGGCCATACGATTAACGGCAATGAGTCGTAATAGCACGATAGAAGATGCCAGCTTCTATTGTCTCAAGGCCACTGGGAATAGGACAATCACTAAACATAGTAGTCGACTGTAAACTATGACATCGTTGTGGCACATCTTTATACACATGTATGTGTACACATTATTGCATATACCGTGGGCTTCTCTTCATTATCGTTTAACCTGAAGAGGAAAGTATCACCTACATTCGCTTTGTGGAATCTGACGTTGCTTGTGCATGAGATTATTTAGCGTTAGTTACTTTTGTCATAGAGTCCTAGGTGTAGTTACGTTAATCCCACAGGCATACTTAGTTACTTTAGTCTTAGATTCAGATACTGTTTTTACCGCATCCGTGGCGCAGTGGTTAGAGCGTCGGCCCGGAGAGCGGAAGGTCGTGGGTTGAAATCCTCGGCCGTGTCATACCAAAATACGTTAAAATATGGTACTTGTTGTTCCCCTGCTTGGCTCTCAAAATTAACGAGGTAAAGAAAGTACTGATCTGTTCGGAGTCAGAATGCGTTGTCTGACTGGAGCACTATAAAGACTGGTGAAATACCCATACTACAGTATTATGCAGATACACACACGCATACACTACATGTACTAACAGGTACTTTTGTCCTAGACTCCTAGAGTTATTAATTGGTTAATTCTAAACGCATCCTGTTTACTCTGCGTGGGATAGAACCTATGTTCCCTGGCGGACAGCCCGGATAACGGAAGATCTTGTCACACCAAACTATGTTAACAGAATGGTCCTTGCTGTTCCCCTGCTTGGCATTAAAAGTGTTAAAATCTAGTGGGTCGGTATATTATATTCCAGTGAGCTAATTCTGTTTTATATAATTAAATATATATAACTGGTTGACATACAGAGCAGACATACATACGCGAGCATGCAAGACGCGACAAGAGTGTACGACTCTTGAACGCGGCGCTAAACACCAATGCATGGATACTCACCGCTCTGTATGTGCGTTTTTGGCCGGCGTGCTTTCCTCCTCGCCCGTCCATCTCAACGTGGACGCTGTAGATAATCTCGAAGAAATCCTCCACCATCGCGACTTTCTTGTAGTCTCTCTCCCCATCACTGTACAGCGGGTCCGCCTGGAGACAGACACCAGTAATGTACATGTAGATTCGTATTAAACCGTGATAGTACAACAATCTTGAAAACGCCTCTAAACCAATACTGGTATTTTTTCACCAAAAAGCCCCCAAACACGATATTATCAAAGAGAAAAGCTTATTGTTTTAATAGAATAATTTTCCGAACTTAAAGAACACGCTGAATAGTGTTTTATTAATATGCGTAGAAACTTACGAAATGCGCTTGGATATTGGTTCTAATTGTTGGCGGGATATTGTGTAGCCTAGCTGTGTCACTATCTAGTCTTCCTATTATTTTCGTGTTTGTTTGTTTTATTTATTATTATTATGTTTTAAAACTTCATGATGATATTAGAAGAATAAAACAACGAAATATAATCATGTTTTAAATTCATAATAATTTGGTATACATAACGTAAATATCAATTCACCACCGTTTCTATACAAAAAAAAGCATTAGCTTGGTGGAACTTAATGCCGTGCACAGTTCGTTTCTGGCGCGATGGGTTTTTTTTATAACGCTCCGCCAGTGTAGACGTGCATTGATGCCAGAAACCAGAAACCCAGCGCAGCTAAGGAGTACTAGAGATAGAACCAAGTCCATCCAGTGTATTAATACTCTTTTAATTTGCAGTCAGAATGGATAGCAGACCTTTTTTAAATGTGAGAATCTCGTCTTTCTTAACGAGACCTCGTTTCGTGAAATACAAATCGCTGTGAAATCCAATGCTTGGGCACCTTCAAAATACCTCGATATTAGAATGTTTCATTTTTAATATAGCGAACTGCCGTATTTCAAAGCCAGGAATGTGTGAGTAAAGAAATGTTCAAAGCAACAGATGCAATGCCAGTCTACTCCGGCTATACAACCAGACTGAACATGATCCTTCCGCGCGATCTATTTTTTCTCTCGGTCCGTACTTCGAAGCCCACAGGCCTCCAAACACGCGGAGATTAGAAGCATACTGTAGGCATTAAGCTGCCGTGTCACAGCGCGGGGTATTACTACATCAGTCCGCGGATCACCAATACCGTGAACTATAATACCTCACAACGATAATTTCGTCGTATTACATACCAGTTTTGCGCCATGGATTCACATTTAAAAAAATTAAACTTCATTTTTTTTGGTTTAAATATGAAAACGAATTATCCATAAACAGAAGAATATGACCCTAAAGCATTTGTATTTAATAATAATTTTGTATGTTTTAAAATATTAAAACCAGCTAGTTTCTTCTTTCGGGTGATTTAATTCGCGAACACGATGGTGATGTCCTTTCATCGTATGTATCTGAGACACCGGTCAGATTACCTTAAGGCAGATGATACATCAGCTTTGTAAGTATCTCGTTTATGTGTCTATATAAGAAACTGATTAGAGCCATTCCGTCCTCTAGTTTGGTAGTAATATTGTTCTAAAGCAACTCAAGCATTAATACACACTCCGAACAAAAGGTTGTCTAGTTAACGAGTCGGGATTTGGCGATCGGACATGATTACTAGTATACAGATATTATATTGCATAACTTTACATGACTGAATTTGTACGTTGGAACGGGAAGACAATTATTATCATAATATTATGGTTCAAGCGATAGCAATACCGCCTGGGTTGAGATACGTTCAACAAACCCTATATGAAATGGAGGACATTACAGGACATTCAAGTATAATACCCCAAACCAAACAATACACGTACGTACTTGTGACAATGTACAAACGATACCGACGTTCATTCGCAAAGTTTAGATCTTACATGGCCCCAATTCGCCTAGAAACGAGACATTACGAAAGCCTTCCAGTTAAGGTGGACTCACACGGGTCGATCGGTCGCACGACGAGCTTCATTCGATCAGTTGTACAATAAGTCGTAAGTAGGATCGAACGTGCACACGGGTCGACGACGATCGCAAGTAATCCGTCCG
>JAULBO010113656.1:0-10521 GCA_032355325.1 Clypeosectus delectus | reverse complement strand
ACTACCACTACCACTACCACTACCACTACCACTACCACTACCACTACCACTACCACTACCACTACCACTACTACTACCACTACTACCACCACCACCACCACCACCACTACTACTACTACCATTATCAATAACTACTACTACTACCTCTACTACTGCCACTACTACTACTACTACTACTACTACCACTACCACTACCACTATCACTACTACTACTGCCACTACTACTATTACTATTACGGCCACTACTACTACCACCACGACTTCTACCACTACTACTAGCAGTACCACTACTACTACTACTACTAATAATAATAATAATAATACAGTAGTTGCTACTAATCTAAACCTGTCTTGTTTGTAGTAATGCAAAGAATCACATGATTCAGCTTGGCTTTCACTACATACATTCTAACCGAGATAAATGAGAAATGCAAAAACAAATATTGTTATGACGGTATCTGCACTGTAGAATACATTATAATCATATTATAGCTTTCAAAATGTAACAAATGCTACAAGTCCCTCTACATGCAATAAATGTATGCAGATAGAAGCATAAATGACACATTCATGTCAAGCATGTACTAAGCTAACGTCATAATCCGGAATTCATGAGAAATGCGTTGCCATAATTACGCTCATCGCATATTGACGAGGAAAATGACCGCCACTGAGGGTCAAAGGTCACTTTCGTAATCAGCGTCCTGGATACTAGGGTCACGTGGGTCTAGTTACGTGTGGAACTTTACCAGATTTGTGTAGGCAAAGGTAAACCAACCTGTAGTGTGATAAGTGGATAATGCTTCAGACCCGATTGCTATCACTCGGGCAATATTGACGATTCTTTTGGCGGCTCTTTAACGCTGGACAATTCGTGGTAAGCTCGTGTGGAGCGACATATGGCCAATGGAGTGGGTGTTAAGTCTAGTGCACATATGCGAGGAGAATGCTCTTCAAATGGGTGTAAATATGCCATTATAACGAACCTTTTCAGTACGTCAAGATACACACAGTCTAAAGCGTATACGCCATGCATTATTTGCATGTCACACCCAAAGCCAACCAAAAAAAAGATAGTAAAATAAGTAAAATAAATTAAATTAAATAAAGGGTTAAATAAAGTAAAGGAAAGAAAAGAAAAGGAAAATAACATAAAATAAAGATATGTAAAATAAAATAACTGCCATAAAAATGAACAGAAGTTTGTTTAGAACAGGAAAATATCTGAGTGAATCATGTTATGTTAGGCTTTTTCCCTATTATTAATTTTATTCACAGTAAGTATACTTCCATTCTTAAACATCAGGAATGATGTTGAGTTGTCCGCAACATTTGCCACGAAAAATACACATGCATTTACTCTATCTTTGCTACCTTAATGCATTATACTGTCATATATAGTATACAAAAATCAACTTTAAACGCATACTATCACGGATATGTTTACATATTTAATGGTCTAAACGTCGTTTTACCTGACAGTATGTACATTTGATGTGTCTACACAAGTATATTGGGTAACCAGCTACATTTCACACATATCCCACTGGTTTTTAATAAATTAATATTCTAAATGATTATAGCTACGTAGCTATAATTATCTTGTCTTTGGAACATCTTGAACGGTATACTGACGGGTTTCAATGATTAGAGTTATCCCACTTAGAACATTAGACGATAGCAAATTGATATATGTTATACGAAATCACAACGATTATTCTGGCTTTATTGCAAATTAACTGCAATGGAATCTTACCTATCCTACAGCCGTGAAACAGTGATTATATGTATGCTATGTGCATGTACTTGGAATTTTACCCCAAATTCGCTCCAAAACGACAACCTAATCTGTGATAGTATGCCTTTAATGCATTATACGGATTAATAACTTGAAGTCGACGTCATTTTACCTCATTTGTCGTGGGATATATACAGTAGCTGATTATAATATATTAATAATAATGCTAAAATTGTCCCCGCTTTCAAGTTATTGAATCCAAACGATGACCGGTTTTTAGTCTTATTTGAAAACGGGCATCCATTGCTTGGTAATCTACTTAAGTCAGTCATCATATCGGTCATCAGAGATGGTGACTGCTTTCTGTCAATTGACCTCACAGAAACTCCCAGTTCGGACAAACGATTCTAGCTCCGTCCGTCTTCGTGTTTTCACCTCTACCCACCAGATCATATTTGTTCATATTAATGCGGATCGATGAAGACGCATCCGCTAGTCCACTTCTTTGGATCCAACCATGGAGAAAATCGCCAAGGTTGCCAAGGGTGACGTGGAAATAGGGTCCGTATTTAATAGAAAATTATCGTTCATTTTCCCGATAACCCTAGACCTCAAACTGCTGGCCGGTTTCGGGCGCCATGTTTGAAATACAATACCACGTGACCCATAACCCCACCAATCAAATGTTTAGATATTGACTCTTCCAATAAACGGTGCTTGAACAGTATTGTTAATTCACTTATGATTGATTTGGTGGCAATTATTGTAGTAGGATGTCAAGTATTCGCGACGGAATCCATTTCATATAATATTTTTCCATGATATGATTATCAGAATATCGAAAGTGATTAAAGATTTATGAAATTAGCCAGACTACGAAACTCAATATTTATTGTACTATAGACAGGAGCGGTCAATACAACTAGAGACACAGTTCCGTATTTAGCGGCTAGCAGGGAACAGCCATTTACTTCAACTGTGATGGAATACCTTGCTAATTTACGCTGGCAAATTTAAACAGGGAAAGAAAGGAATGTCATTTTTAATCTTTTATCTCATCCGGTACCAATTTTGACGCATTCTGAGTCAGAGACAAAACACCCTTTACTCTGTTTCCACGCTAGTCTCAAATGAATATCATCACAAATTCGCTAAAGAGAACGCGAATATGCACATGGGAAATACGTAATGAATGGCCTTCGCCAGTTGAACTGAACGCCAACATATAATTAAAATTTGAATCAACTTGGTCGACCTGTCAGGACATAATTCATATTCATAATCGAGAACATCTTCCGATATGCTTTTAATTGCTTAATTAGATGACGAATAATTGTTCACGAACATCCAAATGGTTTACGACATTCTTTTGAAATCAGGAAATAAAACATATTTGAGTTATGAAATAGTATTTTTTAAGCCGCAACATTGACCCATTAAATACAACAGTTTTGCTACAAAACATTGTCAAATTTCAAAAATGTATATAATAAAAAAAAAAGCCCGGAAAATAAATTACAATAATATTATGTAAAGGGTAACCCTATGCTTATTCTGTATATTAGTAATTAATTATAGGACGCATATTTAATGCATTCGTTTGATGCAGAAACAGGTATATCGTGTCACATTATGCTTCTATATTATGACGTCTATTGCAGTCATTCGTGTCACGCAGAAATTCTGTAAAAATGTTACCAAATATTCCCCAGAGTGCGATGTAAGTATTGTTACACAACCACCTACTTCCTGTTCGATACTGTAAACGCCAGCAGGGAATGCACGTGCAGTCTGGGTCGAGTAGGAGGTCACAATTAAGTCAGTTAAATAGATGTCAAGTTATGTACGACCATACTTTAGAAATAATCAGAATATACTTATGCATACTATCACAGATGCACATGCAGTTTTGTACCTCCAAATATCGTTTCACGGCTGTAGGATAGGTACTACTAGTATTCCATTGCAGTTAATTTCCGATAAAGCCCGAATAATCAGTTGTAATATACAATGTTCTATAGTATAATATATGAACAGTTAGAATGACGTTTTACGATGTTCGATATACAAGATAATTAGAGCTTAGTATCTATTATCTTTTAAAATATGAAAATATTAAAAACCAGTGGGATACAAGTACACGTATGTGAAAAATGTAGTTGGTTACCAAATTTACTTGTGTAGACACATACAATGAACACATTTCAGGTAAAAATACGTTATGCCATGTACTATATAGTATGTAAACAAAGCCGTGATACTATTCAACAATACAGGTATGTGTAATTATGTGTATGTTTTGCAATTGGCTACCGTTCTTTTTGGTAATATATACGGTAGCCTAGTATAGGCACTTACTCGTATGTAGTGATTTTAGTAGTAACGATACAGACACATATGCACTTTAAACGTTGTTTTATTATATTGCAAATCGTAATGTTTGACCAGACATTGTCATATAAATTATTTTGACAGATAAGACATGTGTACAGAATAAATAAATAATATTTGAAATAAGTTGAGCATACATGACGTAGTATGGGCTGGTTTAGACTCAGTGGTGTCGTATCACATCGATTAAAACATGGAATTCTCAAACGAGAACATTTGAACGGACATGCATGTAATGATTAGTACCAATATAATTTTCCTAAAGTAAAGTACCTGTCGAACATGAGAAGAAATACAGAAAAATAAACAATGTTCAAATGATAATAAAGAATCTTTTTTTATTATTTTTTATATCTCTTCGCAAAAAAACCCCATATGCTGACTAATTATTATAGATGGCACTATTGTACGGACATTACAATGATCCCTAAAAACTAGTATCGACTATACTCTGAAATATGCATCGTCAAATTTAGTTTTAATTTATTTCAAAATTTCATAAAATCAAATAAATAGATCTAAGTACGCATATAAATGACAATTGCGCTTACATTGTTTACAAATAAAAATGTTTTTGTTTTGTTCGTTTAAATAAAATATCTTTTCAGAGAGGACATTACAATTAACTCAAAACTCCCAGAACATAGAGGAATAAGACCGAATTAAAACTGGGTGGAAATCACAGCTAATAAACAAATCCATTACAGTGAGCAAATAAATACTAGTATAAGCCACTATTTCTTTTAGATCGCCAACCACCGGCATGGACTGCGTGGCACCATTCTGTAGATCTATTACAGACGCTGGTAACCTCAGGTGAAAATTACGAGTAAAAAAAGTCGACAAGGGGCTCCGTGTTGTCTCCCTCGTCACCTGTAACGTTGCCGCGGTAGTCGACAACGTCCTCGTGTGTTACTCGTGTGTTACTTCTCGCTTCGTATTTTTTTCTGGAACCAAGATGGAGCTTGTCCGTTCAGATACATCCAAGATCCGACAGCTACTTAATGAGGCATTTTCTCCCCCCCCCCCTCTCTCTCTCTCCTCGATACCCCCGAAGCGTCTTCGAAATAAAGGGTCCGACTTGTATTTAAATTATCTAATTTTCTCCAGGTATTCTCCATTCAAAAATGGTTTTGTTTTCAGAAGTAGGTCTAACATGCCATTAGATTGTTCGCATGGTAGTATATGATTCTGCATTGCATAAATTAGATACCTATTTTATGTTATTAATAATAATACATTATTTATGATAGCTATTTGTTTGTTAGTGACGCATACATCTGAAGACTAACTTATACGAGCTGATGCATATATGACACTAATTTACAACATAAGAAGCTGAGTGGTGGGTGGGTGGGTGTTGTTGTTGTTGTGGGTGGGTGTGTGGGTGTTGTGGGTGGGGGACTGGGGGTGGGTGGGGGAGGGGGGCTATTTCAATATTATATACGTGTGTAGCAGTTGTCACCACATATATTCATGATTTTCTGCCTAGAATTGACTAACATTAATATATTACATTCTTCTACCGTATCACAATTTCAAAATAATATCCTGAAAAATCGTTTGGCCGAATTATATACAAACAATTTACAAATAACAGTGCGCTATACATAAATCTACAGCACCATGATTGAAACTGACATGATGATCAGAGAAATAAACACGTGTAGCTTAGAAATACAAACAGGCATGGAATGTAATAAGAAATGAATAGCATGACAAGCACATTTGTACAATAATAATGAACATGGAAGTTTGCGAAATTGCAGTGCTTATTTAGTATGCAATGAACGTTCACGTGAGAATGCACCTAGCTCAGTTTGTAAACTTTCATCCCATATATCAAAGATTAATAAGACGTATCTTTGTCTGTAGTTAATTAATATACATCTAAGATACTAGTAAATACTATTTATTGACCTGGGGCCGTATTCTCGAAACTTCTTAAACCCTAAGAAGTTCGTAAGTACTAAGAATTTGCCTAACTGGTTTTCTGCTTATGACAATTTTATAGAGACCTTTTTTTACTAAGAAATTCTTAAGCTAAGAAGTTTCAAGAATAGGGTCCATGGAGATAAAGAACAAACAATATATATTTTTAAGTGGGTTATATATTTTTGAATTTGTTTTTGTGTTTGGGGTAATTTTGGATCTCACTCGTTTTGACAAACATGGTAAATTACACAATAGAATTTGTATTACCATTTAATTGATATCACCCTATAAAACAAAGGCAACCATGAATGTTTCCGAGCCTATGTTAACGTTTCTGGTAATTTTGAAAATTTGAAAAATAGGAAATCTATTTACTAGTATATAGCTATTTTTCAGTTACAACGAATGTTGTCACTGCCAACAGAAAACAATGTTTCATAAAGAAATTAAATGAAACTAAAAATGTGCATGTTTACACATGGAAAAGCAGCAATTTTGAAACATAATGAATACAATCATACTTAATTATGTCTTCTTTATTGGATGACATATGACATTTTGTTGTCCTCCTATAAGCACATGTCCATCGAAACTGCTTATTGATGACAGAGGTAGTGAAACAATATTCTATATTACCATTCAGCAAGACTGATCCTGATTTGTAATAACACATTATTATTACCAACGCGACTTGTATTGTAACACGAGAGAAACCGTATAATTATTTGACTTGCGGACAACTAAACTCGCATCCAGTGTTTCATGACTAACACACGTGGCTTGTTCATTAGACAATAACATGCATTCACACGGACTAGGACAATTCGTAGATGCAAACAAATACTACGTTAGCCTGGCGATGAACAGAATATTCAGCGCTGGCTAACAACTCCTTGAATAAACCTCAAGATGACGTCATGGTTGTGCCGCTACGTAACTCTTTAAGGACTCAATCAGCCCTCTGTGAATCATATATCGTAGCAAGTTATTCTGCACTCTCTCTTTAACAGAGAACGTATGTTTTCTGTCCACACATCGACAGTCTACACTATCAGCACCTTGCTGCTTTCGCGAGTCCCATCGGCTCCAAGGTGCAACATAGGTTTCACGAATAGCTTCCGGTTTCGCAATCGCCATCTTGTTTTCTTTATTTGTTTGTTACTTATTTCGACGCGATATCTCTGTTTCATTGTCAACTATTCCAATACACAATGATGGAAATGAAACACGGCGAGAGGACAGCTAAACACACATACTAAGCTTTTGTTTTGTTTTTCTCTCTCTCTCTCTTTCTAACGACCATCGTGGCACAGGAGAGTCGGGACATTCATACCGTCCAGTCCTAGTTGACAGGTGTTTTCGTTTCCCTTATCAAACTGTATCTCCCTCATTCGTTTCTTTTGTTTCATTCTCCTGTTTTGGAACCATATTTTCACCTGCGTTTCATTCAACCCCAGAGCCGCAGCTATCTCGATTCTCCGAGCACGTGTGAGGTATTTATTAAAATGAAACTCCTTTTCCAGTTCCGTTAACTGTTTATTGGTGAAGTTCGTTCTTCCAGAAGCGCCACCTACTTGCTGTTGCTGCTGTGATGACGGAGATGTGTATCCGTACTCTCCCGGCTTCCCAGCTGGAAAGACAGAAAAAAAGAACAAGTAAGAAAAAAAAATCAATTCGTTTGATGAATGATACGTCACAGTGTCTGACTGAAAGATACATCATCGGTGACGGTGAAATGGGACCGAAAAACGACAACACTCCATGCAAACTATGACACTACTATGATGAGATATAAATTGAATAATGGCGCGCTAAACGAGCGCTAATTTCCTAATTACTCGTTCATCAAGTCGAGCTTCCTACAGGCCAGTAGTAAGGTGATATTTATATCACTTTTACGTCTGTCTTTGTGAAAGTTGCACCAGTTGTCCAACGCCGGTGCTGTGATCTATTTCCAGGCCTACACATCCTATTGTCATTAGGAATATTTAAATATCCGCCTGCTCGAACTGTCGGCGCAAACGACCAAAAGGAAACAGGTTGTTAATTACGAAATCGAAATGTGAGAATCTGAAATAGACAAGATTCCCTCGGAGCTGTCATTTATTTCATACTCTTCGGTTAATTAAGGCTGTGGTAACGGTGCAATAAACATCTGGAAATGTGACGAGTCCTTGCCACGTGTAATTGATGAATTTTCGATTCATATTTAATGACACGTCGTCAATCTGCATGACTGTATAGTATGGATTTCTTTTTTACAATTTGGTAACAAATCCAAATCTTTGTTCAATTAAAAAAAAGAAGAAATCCACATTGTTTTTAACAAACCGGGTTATAATACATAATAATTATAATAACATAATTAGTTATAATAATACCATGAACATTTATATAGCACTAACCCCAACCCTCAGCAACAAATGTATGCTCATAGTACGAACATAACATATTATAAAAAAATATATTTCTCCATAGCACCATAACACCATCAAACATATCATAATTTAGAACAGATTACAAAAATATTGAAAGCATACTAGCCGCTATGCAATATCCGATTGTAATTAATATTACCGGGTATTATACTACTCTATAAGTAAAACTGTAATACTAGTAGTGAAAATAATTTTCCGGTAATATTTATATAACGATGCAAGCTCAAGACCTCCGTCTTTGTTTAACTACAATGCACATTTCAATCTCCACTTCGAGAACAAGTGACGAACATTAGCAAGCCATTATATCTTAGGTGGGGAATCAAGGAGACCCACATTATACATTAGCATAATACACAATGTCAACAGTGGAGTCCGTGGACGCTAAACGCGGATCTACCTCCATAACGATTGCTGTGTTTTATCATATTTACTGTACCTAGTTGTACAAGTCAACCGACGTGTATACTTGAATACAAAATAAGAAATGCATAACATTAATTGTACGACAGGTTCATCATGACGTAAATAGATAAAAAAAAACGAGGGAGACAGATTGGGGAATGTATATACATGTATGTATATATATATACGGTATATATATATATATATAGAGAGAGAGAGAGAGACAGAGAGAGAGAGAGAGAATGTATATACATAGAGAGAGAGATAATGAGAGCGAGAGACACACAGAGCGAGAAATAGATATATAGAGATAGAGAGAGATATATTCTCTAAAAAGAGGGGGCCAAAAAGAGAGGGGTTTGGGGGGGGGGGGGGGAGAAATATATAGATAGATAGAACGAGAGATAGAGAGACAGAGCTAGAGATATAGCGTTGTTGAACAGAGGGTGGGGGAGGAATAGATATATTGTAGATAGATAGAGAGATAGAGTGAGAGAAAGAGCGAGAGATAGAGAGAGCGAGATAGAGAGATATAGAGAAAGGGAGATAGATAGACAGCGAGTGGGGGTGGGGGGAGATATATATAGATATAAAGAGAGCGAGATCGATATCGATAGATAGAGATAGAGAGACACAGAGTGAGCGAGAGATAGACACAGATAGCGATATTGAGAGGGAACGAAAGAGCGAGAGGGAGAGCGAGATATAGAGAGAGAGCGAGATAGAGAGGGAGAGCGAGAGATAGAGACAGGGAGATAGAGAGAGATATAGACAGAAATATATATATATATAGAGAGAGAGAGAGCGCGAGATAGAGATAGAGATACACACACAGAGAGAGCGAGAGATAGACATAGAGAGCGAGATTGAGAGTGGGAGAGCGAGAGATAGAGATAAAGATAGGGAGATAGAGAGATAGCGAACGAGCGAGAGGGAGAGTGGGGAGGAAAGAGCGAGAGTAAATCCTCTGGTCTAATTAAGACAATTTGTCTATGGATAATTCAGTCATCTGACACGTCTGTGCGAAAGAAATGCAACTATAATACCGGTGACAAGCTGTTGTCTAAAATGATTGATGGTCACAAGTAATTAACATAGAAACTTAAATTTCAAGTAAAAAAAAGCATGGTAATAAAGAATATAAAACAACATGTTAAATGCAAACCAGAAATTAAATTTCTCTATGAGGCGCCATTATTTATTATTTAAAGTAATATGACGATTTTAACATTCAACCTTAGCAAACAGATGCAATGTCTAGTTAGATATCGTGTCACACAATAATATTATGTGTGCGTATATATCGCAAGAAATAGTATTGAAATTATATCTCAAAGACACAAGTTGTTGAAAAGATTATCTTTTTTTTCATTTAATAATAGCATAGTGCCGTATGATGTATCAACTTATTCAGTATGTTAACATACATATAGACTCTCCTCCTGATTGCATATTTGTATGGTTGTTATCACACCACTAGTCTGGATATCGTTGTTATCACACCACTTGAATTTATTTGTTAAATATCGAGTAGGACAACACACACACACACACACACACACACACACACACACACACACACACACACACACACACACACACACACACAAACAC
>JAULBO010113322.1:0-12146 GCA_032355325.1 Clypeosectus delectus | reverse complement strand
ACCCCCGTGAACCCCCCCCCCCCCCCCCTGGATCCGCCACTGACTAGTTACTAGTAATTACACTCGGATTTCATTCATCCTCAACCTAGATAATATGCAATTGTGAACAATCAATAATCTAGCGTGGACTCGGTGTTAGTTGTTCTCAGCCTGGTATGTTTAATAGTATACACCTTGCACCATCTGTTTTCAGACAAACTCGCCAACCATCACCTACCGTCAACAAGGACTACAAAGATCCATTCTGGAATCCTGGTAATTATTCCGAAAACTTGAACCAAACTGGCTTTGGATATTGAATGAAAGATAATTTATTTCAACGTATATTACCAGATACAATCCCTACAGAGCTACTTATAACTTGCATTGTAATCATCTGCACAAGATAAATGTAGTGTTTTATACTTCCGTTTAATAGTACTGTTAATATGGGTATTCGTATAGCGTGTATATAACTCCAAATTACAAATGGGGATGCTCACAGCGCTGATATTAGTATCCCTGTCAGTGAATCAATGAGCCATCGAGTTCCAACTCTACTCCATTGGGAGTATACCACGTTGACTATACACACTCCTGATCTGTATTTTGCTGAGGGATCTTTGAGTAAGAAGATACTGTTAGTGAAAACATTATTGTATACTTTGTATTATTGAATGTATTGATTTTCCTTTCAAGGCGATCATTATGAAGACGGGGTGAATCGTCCGTACTTCTAGACATGCCGTGTGGACGACAGTGGATTATCTGACACCACTTTGAAGTTTACTCGATCACAATACATTGGATGACATGTACAATACCACTGTCCATATGAAGTTATTCATGCTGTATACTGAAGGCACATTATGAAATAAAGATACAATAATACAGTGAGCGTTGTGCCGATTTAAAAACTATTTGGAGTGTTTTGCTCCCATGCTTCAAAGGAGGACATATATAAATCATACTGGTGTATAATATACCATGTACTACCGATATCAGAATACTTCCTTTGGGTGTATCGATTCCACCAAATGGAAGCTACAAAATCAAACTACATTATATAGTTTAGCATTATTTAGTATACTAGTAGTTATTTAGTATAGTACATTACATAAGGTTAGTCACTGTGTGCATGGAGCTGATTTAGAACGTGGATATATTGGGATACATGTGCGTTTGATTTCTACATGCAGAACACATTTAATAAACAATCACCAGTTGGCTTCTACAAGGTATCACGTCCGTTCTCGAAAACAATGTTTCTTCTCAATTTGAACACATAGTGTCGAAATAGAGGGCGTGTTTAATTGCCTATTCATGTTCAAGCATACACCCTGTAGCTATGCCATGTTGCATTACACCATGGACATGTACGTATAGCATGTACAGTTATACTAATTAGTTGTCAATCTTATAGACTACATGTAAGTGCTGTATGTGTGTATGCGTCTTTGTGCGTGCGTGAGTTATACACCGACAAGGGGAACTAATTATAATGCCTGCATGTTATTGCCCAGCCTCCAGCATCGTCATCTCGAGCATAATATTGCCGTGGAGTTGAGGATACAGTGAGCAATGTTATACCAGTGCACCCGTACTCTCTGATTGCCCCCCCCCCCTCCCCCTCCCACACACACCCACACCATACTTTATGTCACTGCAAACACACACACACACACACACACACACACACACACACACACACACACCTACCCACATACATGCACACATATATGTGTAGGGTTGTTCACACACTGAACTACGAATATACGTTGAGTATAATTATTTGATTTGTAGAGAAATCTCGGTACACCGCCCGACCAAACAATCCCGTTCATACCATAGTAAGTGGCACAGTATTCCCTTGATAATCTAATGACGAATACAAACAAAGAGAGCGACGTCTTGCAGGTCCACTCTATGGAGTATCGATACGGCACGAGTGTGATGAATTCCCATACACGTGGTGAACACCATGTACAGTCAGTATTTGCATATGTCTATCCTTTAACTAAACGGTGTATACCTCCCAAGTAAAAATGGCATACGTTTGTACTGGGAAATAAAAGTCGCATGTTTATATCCTAAACAAGGTATGTTGATACTTAATTCCTCAAATTCACGAATTTAAACAATCACATTATTGTATATGCCACACGTACATTTACTAGAAAATATAAGTGTTATTATGCAGGTCCATAACACTATACTATAATACATTGTAATGCTTATACACAATGTATACGTGAATGTTAGTCAGTATTGATAAATATAATATCCAATTGCCATACGTACATGTATGTTATACTAGTATGCTATACCATATAAATGCAGGTTTTATATATACAACTATATATCCCTAGGAATAACGGTGATGCATAATTGGGAGATACGAAAGTGATAAGAAGATTCCTAAATGACGGTCCTTATTGGATCTATCATCTGCCTTGCTCTGTGTTTCATCGGCTCTTCTTCTGGAGCGGTTAGTATGCCTTGCCCTGTTTTAGACGGTGTCTGGGTTTTCCAAGAGGCTGCTTATTCGACTACCATGGGAACTGCTATACGACCACCTGAGTCAGACAAGATGTTTTGGAATATTGGTATCAGCATAAAGTGTGATTAATTATGCATCCATTGGTATATGCAGTGTATGTATTCGATAATTCCTTCATGAGATATAACCTAAGTCGGACAACGTTTTTTGGGTCTCCCGAAACGTTGGAAAAAGTGACTTGGGTGGTTTTCGCATATATCCCCCCATGCCACCCACAGTAGAATATAGACGTGCTTATAAACGGATGAGCCGATTTGCATTGTCGTTATCTTAGAAATTCCAAAAGTTAACCAAAAATGGTCGCTTCTTTCAATAACTAATCTAGTTCCTAAAAGTAGCGTTAAAAGTTAAATAAGAATATGGCATTCACAACTATTTTGAATAACATTATTCAATACTAGTACTTCAATGTACATCGCTAAGATTAATAGGCATTATATAGTGCATGTATATACACTGGACATCATTTCTCCCTGTATTAAATATGAGCCCAAAGCTACTTACTTGGATTACCATTTCTGTTGGTGAATTACACTGTGTTCTTCCAGGCCCCTGTGATTGAGGGCCAACCGATAGTGGCGAATCTACACGAAGAGGCTGATGATCGAACCGAGTTGGTTTGCATTAACTGTACCAGCGAACTAAACATTGAAGTCTCACGAATATCGGTGACGCCATTTGTAAGATTCTTTGACATATACAAGCTAGGAGACAATGGCGGTAAGAATAGTGTTTGTTTGTAAATAGTAATTATACAGTCTAATCTGAAATCACCGCTATTATATTTGTATTTGTAAATGAATAATTATCTATTGTTAATGGTAATTCCATTAAGACTATACGTGTATAAGCCTTATTTTCCGATACTATTATATACACTAGTAATATGAGATGGAAGCCCATCCTATAATGTTTCATACTTGTTCTTCAAAGAGTTCTGTATCTACTACCTTGCAAGTCTTGGACCTCCGAGTTACCGCCGAGCCAGATTACACACCATTGAAATTGAATGCACAGATTCTGATAATATCAATACAAAAGCCCAAGTGGAAATACGAATAAGAACAAATGAGCCCCCGATTATACTATCGGACAAATCCAGTAAGTTCAACGTGTCTTCTCTATTTCATTTATATATATACATATATTTTTTTTAAATTTAAAACGCAATACAGCTGAACGGACATATCTGCAAATAATATATTACATTATAATTCACGTAATGCAAATAAAGTAATACAAATGGATATTATCTAGCATATTGCTCGTCATTAACATTAATAATAACACGTCGTAGTACTATAAGTGATGATATCTCCTCAAAACATCTGACAGCATATCTCTAACAATTCTACTTCCAAGGTGCGTGCAATATTGACGGTAAGACAGGAGCAATTACAAACAACGGACTGATTTCCTTCAACGATTCTGACCCCAATGACGTATTCGACGTGACCTTCACAACTGTACCCCCGGAAAGTGCTGCCAATTACGAAATTGTTCAAAAGGATCCTTTAAGTGGTATATACTTCATAATACTATATACTACTTTATAGCATGTAGTATTAGTAGAATTAGTTCATAAATTAGGTGTAACTCTCGATTTGGTAAGTGGGATGTGTCCTTAAAAGTATCAACAGGTTACTATTGGTAAAGCGCACCCAAATCAGTTAATTAATGGTGTTACTAAGTGCGAGTGTGGTGGTCTCCAACACATTCGTGTTGCCTTGCATGATGTTGGCACTCCGACTATATGTGCCGAAATTGCCAAGTCTGTTTTACAGATTGGAATCCCAAAGGAAACATGGAATACAAATATGCAAGCCAAATGAATCATGCATGCAGTACCTCTAGCATGGTGTCTATAATACCAACATTAAAACTACTGACATGTAAATGCCTGGACCCATATTCTCGAAGCTTTCTTAACCAAGAACATTCTTAGTCAGAAAAGGTATCTGTAAAATTGTCATAAGCAGAAACCCAGTTAGGCAAATTCTTAGTACTTACGAACTTCTTAGGGCTTAAGAAGTTTCGAGAATACGGCCCCTGTAGTATTGCAAGTTCTTTCAAATATGTGTGTTTAGAGCTGTTGTGTTTTCGGTGGACATCGGTGTATGCCCTTCAGTAATAATTAAACCACTATGTGCATTTTACTTCCCAGGTCTCCCTGAACAGGAGTATACACTTCAGAAAAAGTCTGACTTTGTAGCAGAATGCAACGCTGCTGTTTCCTTCTACGTGTCCGTGTCCGACAAGAAGAACACACCAGTCGGACCAATTGTCATGGACTGTGTGGTGGATAACGGTAAACGCGATGTGTGTCCTAGTACAAGCGCGATATCTGTGTTTATCGCTTAGTACAACATTTTTGTAAAGTTATAAATCACGAAAGAACTTGAATAATGGATGACATCCATTATTCAAGTTCTTTCGTGATTTATAACTTTAAATAATGGACGTATCGCGCAAGAATGTTACATGCATTAGCATATTACGTTGAGATGTTGTCCGTTGAAGTACTGGTGGATGTTTTTGTGCATGATATTATATTCATACAGTTGACATTAATCGCATTAGACGAAGTGCTGTAACTGGAGAAACTATCAGCTGGGTTTGAGTTTTTACTTAAGTTACAACACTGAGTCAATGGGACAAATCTCAGCTGAGCAAAATCTCAAACTCAAATTTGTTTGAAGAAATCGGGGTCATACTTATTAAGATGCTTTGCATCTTAATAAGTCCATACCAGATATTTACCTGTCGATTTGTTTTACTTTCTCTCCATATCGTCCAGCCGAAACTCCACCCACAATCACTAACATAAACAAAGAGATTTTTGTCAGCGAAGATAAAGCGGTGGATTCTTCTATTCTGAAGTTCGAAGCTGTAACGTCCGTCAAGAACAATGATGCCTCCCGCTTAACCTACACACTGGATACTGTACCAGCATCTGCTGTTGGTATGTTTGCTATCGAAAGTAAGTTTTGTTTTCCTTCTTTAGTCGTAATTATGTATACTTCTGTTGTACTGCCACAACCTATTGCCATTCACAGTGTATTAACTATGACGTGTGAATAATTTAAATAAGAACTGCAGCTGTAGGTTCCAACAGTCCTAAGGGATTGCACAACTATATTATGGGTCTCTTGCATCCTCGGAGTCCGTTTCAACTTCCCATATGATTAGATTACTGACAGAACAGGACCCGAGGTTACTAAACATTTTGGAGTACGATTCCATGTTCAACTCACTGTTGTGTTCACACATCTCCATAGCACTGGATCGTGATTTCTTTAGTGTGTGTATTCAAGTGCCTGTGAGTATATATCATAGTGCTACCAGATCTGAACCGGAGACACACTTGCTAGTATTCAACAAGGTATTTACTATTTACCAATGGGACATTAGCCGCTGTCAACCGAACTTCCTATTTCAGATGGAGAGCTTGTACTTAAAGACAAGTTGAATTTCGAAGATACATCTATACGCAATGTTAACGTCACCGTCCATTCAAGCGACGGCAAGTGCCCCCAGCAAGATCAGTTCCTGTTTGTGAAAACTACGGACGCCAACGATATTCCCACACTCGGACCAAAGGACGTATCAAGGACAGTATACGAAGGGAAGGTACATGTGTGGTTATTACCAGTATCCTCGGACAGGTAGATGGCACGCTCACACACATGCTTTTTTTCCAGCAGCCGTCGCATGTATTGTTAATGTATGCACGTGCTGACAGTTCAAACATATAGGTCTGGCACACCGGTGAGTGCTTTCCATTGGTGTTCGAATAATGTAAATTGCTATTACATTCACCTAATGCACCCCTTCCAATATTGAGCACATTTGTGTTGTAAAATAGTAATACGTTAAACACATTTTATTCGACGATTGTGAACTGGTTCGGTACACTGATTACCTAACAATTTGACAACGTTTATTGACCTGTGCTAGGTAGCTTTTTAAGATACAGCAACAGGCTTTTATTAAATTAACTGCCAAACATTAATGATACCAGACCCCGAGGTTACTAAGTTGATTTTCTTTAGCACGATTCCATGCTCAACGAAAGGTTTTGTTCACAAATCCCATTTGTTATTTGAGACTGAGCATGAAATCTGAGTCTGAGAATGTTTCTTAATCTCAAGGCGTAATACTGTGCTTCAGATCACCTTTAATCCCGACCTGAGGATCACCGATGAAGACACGGACGACTCGTGGACATACAGCATCATCGACGGTGACCCTAATGGCTTCTTCACGATAGATCCTCTAACCGGCGTCATTAGCAGCACGGGAGAATACGACGTCGACCTCAACAACATGCCTTCGACTGCCAACTTACTCGTCCAGGTAACTCAAGTATACAGCTACTGTTATGCATATATGATATGTTTGCAGTATTTGTTCAAGTCGAATTATAATTATACGTTTAGCTATCTTGTGTTTCACCTTTATGCAACCGGCAATGGCTTCATTAATTATGGTTAAACACACACTCAGTAAATGCGCATCAATTCGATGCGACACCATGTACAATGTACATGCCATTTTTCGCATGAATATATTATTGTTCGGGTTAATTGCATGACTTACAGTATTTAAGTAGGGTTGCGGAAATGGTGGTACTTTACTTTACGAGTTCCTTTCGTTAAGCTGTCGTATTCATAGCACTCTCGTAGCACTCGGCGAAATACTGATGCGAGATGTCGTAGTGGACACGAACGTTTCATGACAAGCACTATAGCAGGAACTGATGTATGCACCTCGATTTACACCAAGACTGCAGGTACGACCCTGTATTGAAATGCGGGTGAGTGTTATGCTACGATTAACAAGCGTGCTTTGCACTGTATCCAGGTTGAAGACTCCAAGGGGAAAGCTGTGGACACCGCAACGGTTAATATTTTCATCCAGGACGCCAACGACAATCCACCTGTAATGGACGACATAGGAACGACGGTATTCCGCCGGATGAGTTGCGCTAATGTCGGAGACCTTCTCACGACTGTTTCGGCTCGCGACCGCATCGACTCCGGCTTCGAGAGCAACAACTTCACCTTGATAGTCCCCACGTCTAACGCGTACATGTCCGTGAACACGCGAGGCGACGTCATCAACACTCGGCAGGTTCCGGCTGGGACGGTGTCGCAGCTGACGATCTCGGCTCAGGATCAAGGAAAGTTTCCGGGTAATCTCGTCAGCCGGAATCCCGTCACGATCACCCTGGTCGGCACTGACTGTACGACGACTGTCGTTGTGACTGTCAGGACTGTCGTAAACACTGGGACTGGTTCCGGAAGCAGCAGTAGTAGCAGCAGCAGTAGCAGCAGCAGCAATGTGGCAACCGTTGCCCCTGTTACCACGACGACAGCAGTTGCTGCTGCTACTTGTACTGGGTTTTTCTGCAGTGCTGCCAACATAGCTTTGCTTGCGCTGGGAAGTCTACTCGGCTTGGCGCTCCTTGGACTGTTGAGCGCGCTGTTGTACAGATATTGCTGCAGGAAGTCCGAGGAGGTCAAAAGGTCAGACTAACATACTCGTAGAATGAATAGCCTAATTATTGGATCTTGATTTCTCTCGGGAAACCTTTTTTTTTATTGTATAAACGATACAAGTCCCAAAATAATTCGATATTGTTTCGTTTATATTTTCGTTGTTTTGCTGTCGTGTATTTAATTGTGCTATTGTTTTGGGCCTCGTTTCTCAGAACTATTGTAGCCCTACACTTGTTGTAACTGGACTCCGGCTACAATAGGACGATCGAGTTCAGCTTACGATAATTATTGTAGGCTACAATTGTTCTACACTGTTCTGTGCAACATGGCCCAGGGCGGGTTGGTGTATCAACAATAAGTATTCATTTCGTAAATACCGTATATATATATACACTTGTATGTCATAAGTGCCAATACATTCTTCCACCTAGAACATCTACGTTAAACATGTTCACCATGAACATTTCACACTAAGCATAAACTGTGTAATAAGTATAACTACACCATAGCATACCATAGCATAATGTTATACACAATGTTCAATGTAATCATCCATGTGTGGCGTATGCATTACAGGACTTGGACACCGCCACGGAAGGTGCGACCTGTTACACCACCAACCCCACCTCGCCGTCCTCGGTCAGTTTAACTTGTGTTTATTATTGTTATTATTCTTGTTATTAATAGTATGATTATTAGTATTATTTATGGAATGACTGTATACTTCCGCTATTGCATTATGCTGCATATAAACACTGATTTGTATATTATATTTCAGAACTCCCCCAACACCACCTACACCACCGCCACGTAAGATTAACATATCGTCATATTTGTGTTTATAAAGTTCCTCCAATTACAAATATGTTAGAATATTAAATATGGTATCAATCAATAGTCTGATTAAACTCCTTAGTATGTATCGTGTATATGTATGGGGATATGCTTCGCGGATGTTCCAATTGTGAACGCGGACAATTTGGATTAATACACATGTAATAACATAATTTGTATAATATTAAAAACAACTATTAGATTTAATAACTGTCTCCAATGCCAATCCATATGCTACGGGTTATACATGTATATTGTACAACTCGTGTATATTTCAGGTATCCAATACATCCCGCAACCAATCCCCGTCCCCGTGGCTCCTCCCCCACCCCCGATGATGAGAGTCCGTCGACTGGTTCCTATGCAACAGCAACAGCAAATGGTGAAGATCAAGAGGAGGGTCCCAGTCCAGTAGAACGTCACAATAAAACAACTGGTTCCCGTTCCTGGCAATGCTGCCCCGAAATAATGACTCCAAAAAAACTATTATGATAATGCTAGATACAAACATACATAATTATACATGACATATCTGTCACCAAGCCAATAGAGATTTGTCAGGAATCAACAGCATGCAGAGGACAACGACAAGACAGCTTACACCTGTTGATGTACATGTAGTAGTAGTAGTAGTAGTAGTAGGAGGAGGAGGAGTAGGAGTAGTAGTACCAATTAACAATAAACTGTATTTATGTTGACTACGATTTACATTGTTTACTCCACGTCAATGCATTGTACCCACACACGTGCACATACACATAAACAGGCATGCATTTTTGTTCCATCGTTTCGTATTGGAATCGTTCCAACGGATGCAAGCTGTAATGGGTCCGACAATACAGTTATACAATGACATCATGCCCAGGGTGTATGTTTCAATACAACTTAACCAAGAAGGAATTGTAACCAGAGATCCTTTAACAAAATGAACATTATACAAAGAGTCTGCTGTACTATACATGTAGGTGACTGAGACGATGCCCCGAAGTGACGAAACCTTTGCCACACTCAAATAAGAATCGTACTAACAAAACGTTTCCTAACCTCGGGGCCAGATTCTCGGTCGCGTCACGCCAAAATACGCTACAATATGGTGCGTGTTGTACTCCTGCTTGGCCCTCGGCATTAAAAGACATACACCTGACGATGGATCGGCTCGGAGTCAGTATAGTGTGTCTTAGTGTGCAATCCACGTTCACAACTGCGGATATTCCAGTGAACCATCAGTCTCATTAAAATCAGATCCGAAACTAATGCTCAAACAAATATATTTAACACTCGCTCGCTCAGCTGGAGGCTGAGATGTGATGTTAATGAGATGGTGAACCATGCAATTTAAGCCTGGTGAAATACTCGGACCAGAACAAGGAGTCATACACAATCCACATGCATACACGTGCATTACACTCAAGCGGCTTTAAGCGGATTCAACAACAATAACTGGTTCATATAATGATGGATATAAGTGATAATGTTGTCTATACGTTCTGACACTTCGGCATCAATTAAAACATGAATACCCATAGCGTATTCATGTTTTAATTGATGCCGAAGTGCCTATACACACATGTAGCTGGTCGCTTATAACTGGATATGAGAGTACATTTCAGTTAAAGTAATGCACATCAAATAACGTCACACTAACCGACAAATAGTACGCGCAAGCCACGAACACCTACATGTATTATTGTGTGTAATGGGAGTGGACGATATTTACTTTGATATACAGCGTATAAACCTTATCAGTATTAGAGTCGGCAACCGAGTCCACCCAATACACAACAAACGTGCAAAGAATAATGCTTTGATGAAATACATACTGACCCGTGTTCAAACCTTGTACAAGAAGAATTTTGACTTCACAAATTAGGGGTACTTGCATAGGTTAACCGTACTTGGTGTGATAGTAATGGTATTGTGATCAACATGAGCCTTTCTTCAGGCCATGTCAAAGTATAAGCAGTGTATGTAAACAACACACATATCGATCTACTTCTCCGTCATACATGTACAGTAGGTAGCATAAACGTTAACTGGTTTCCTGATTTGTCAAGTACCAAACGCCCCGGTTATATTATCATGCAACCCAATGGTGGAATTGTGATACATTCTAAATAGTTAGTCAACGTGTGGAACTTTCATCATGCAACCTGTCAACTATATTACAATCATATTGTGTGGATATATTGCGTATATCCAAGCGGTAAGTGCTCCAAACGTATTCTAGTACACATTTTATAACTTTAAATAGTAACTTTAAATGTCTGGGCATCTTTTACAATTACAATATGTGCACTTACGTTAGACCATCTATACATCCACTGTTCACTGCGTGTCTGTAATAATAACACGCTGTGCTTATTGCAACACGTAGAATGTACTTACAGTATATCAAGTACATTATGTACAACATGTATACTAAAATTATACCAAATACCTTATTTACAACACCTAGAAAACGTATATAATGTTGGTACTGCATACATGCAGTTTTAGAAGAAACTGTTCATTGAACATGCATTATATATGTACTAGATTATACCAAGTCCACTTTTCACAAAGTGTCGGTAATAATTACAAGTTGTTTTTCTTACAATATTTAGAATGCAATAATGCCTAGTACTACTACACTTCCTTTGTACACCATGTATAATGTAATCAAACCAAGTGTATGCATTGTTCATTCATTTAACTATACACTCAGGTACCGCCTTCTTTTGAAAATATTCCAAGTTTGAGTACATTCAGTCGAATAATTGCTGTTGATAATTTTCAGGCACCGGAAATTCTGGATACACCAATAGTGTGTAACATTCCAGAAGGTACACAGATAGAAACAACATTGACTTGCATCAACTGTAGCACAACCGAAAGCGGGTACGCTGTATCCATAACAACCGTTAGCCCTTCTGCACCGTGCTCTGGCTGTTTCGGAATCTATCGGAAGGACCCGGAAAAAGGTACGATACAATAATGCCAATGTATCCATGTACAGGCAGTGGGGCAACATTAATGCTAGTTGATATACAAGTATTCCGACTCGATTCAGTCTTGAATACTACTACAGCGCATTCAAGACATTGCCGAAAGCATTGGTTGACTACATAACTATTCAGCAAGGCTCTACTTCACAGCCACAATCTTCACGGACTCTCTCAGTTCAATTCAGGCCATAAAGGAACAAAACATAACGAATAACTGAAATCCTAAAACAAAATAAATTAATATTAGATAAAGGAAATAAAGTTACCCTAGTATGGATACCAGCACAT